>CM040129.1:15731109-15989315 GCA_022559845.1 Amorphophallus konjac
GGATGCTGCATTAGCTATGTCTAAACCAAAATCTAAAAAAAAATGAATATTGTAAAATCAAACAAAAAAATTGAATATTTCCTGAGCAAAATCGAACAAAAAATCAGATATTTCTTCGAAGATTCAATAAAATTGAAATATTTTCCAAAATCCATAAAAATTTGAATATCTTTTTCAAAACTCATAAAAATTTGCATATTTCAAACTCCAAAAATTTTGCATTGTATTTTCTGATGGTGCCTTTTGCAGGAACAACAAACTTTGCAAGGATTAAGAGCACGGGATGAGTCCCCTTTCCACTTATTGTTATCAATCCATTGATTCTTCCCGACATTTTCATGACTTGCCGCTAGGCATTTGATTATCGATTCTTTATATCTCCCTGGGCATTTTGATTGTTACATCTCCTGGTTATCATCTTGATTATTCGTCTCATTATCATTTAATCAAACTCCTGCTAATTTTCCCGATCATTTGCCACTGGGCATTTTCTCGATTTTCACTCATTCAACTCCAATTTTGATTGCCCAGATTGTCATCCTCATGCTAAAACAACAAACAATGATGTTTTTCAATACAATTCATGTTATACATGTTTGAATGAAATACTATGCTATGCTTTAAAGGCCTTATTCATTGTTTGTTATCTTTTATATCTTGGCTGATGAATTTTTGAGCGCAGGAAGAAGCTCTTGGTCCCACCGACTGGGCATCAACATCCAAGCCCCACGGTGCCGGCACCTTTTCTCAGTTCCCTATGCTCATTGCTATCACCATCTCCCTGTATGCATTTTACTATATGTTAATACGCTATTAGATTATATCAAGGACCTTGTGGCTTTGGTAAATCTGGAATTTGAGTTCCCCTTCATCAAAAACAATGATGATTCCAGAGGCGTCTTAGTCATACGGATAGGCCGTCGAGCCGTCCAAGACTGGGGATGATGGTTCCTTTTTTTTGTGAATTGGTGCGCGGATAAACGGGCTTCGGCTTAGTATCAGCTCGCAGAATTGGTTTCTTGACCCAGTCTGGGCAGTTTAACAATATTATCCTTGATTATATGATATTTTCATTTGTTTTAATTTTCCTTTAAACCCGGCATGCATTCATGTAGGAATTTGAAACAATTGTTGAAAAATCATTCTGATAAGCTGTTTTGAGGGTTGAATTGATCTTAATCTTTCCAGATATGAGATTTTCATTGCCGAATTGAATCCTCAGTTTGTTTTGTCGCTGTTTTGGGTTGTTTTCCGAAAGCTCCTTGTTTGGATTTCTATCGTCTCATTTTAATCCTTTTCCCTTTGATCCACCTTGGCTACAGCACGTCCACATTAGCTGGTAACCGCTCCCCAATGGTGAAACCTACAGGTTTGTGACATGAGGTACTTCCACCGCGCTGGAAGTTGATCGTTCTCCTTCGTGCCCTCGTGCACATCTCCCCATTTTATCCAAACATTGTTGATTTCGTTGAATTTCCCGAGATTGCTTCATCTCGAGCTTTTGATTTCATTCTCATCAAGTGATGTTGATTGCGTGTCTCATCACACCTTGGCATCTACTTTTCAATTTGCTCTGCTCCCTTGCAAAGCAGACGCCAAGGCGAGGCAGCTGTAGACACGCCAAAATTGACGTTACTATGAGTACACCTCATATTACCTTGTAATGCCCCAATTTGACCCTCAAATTAGTTCTATTTGAGTGGTTTTTCTCACTTTTCTTGGATTTCTTCCTTTTTTCACCCTTTTCTTATTTTTTCTTATTTCCCCTATTTTTCTGGATTTTTCTGGATTTTTTTAGATTTTTCTGGATTTTCTGGGTATTTTTCTCTATTTTTCAGAAATAACGATTTGACCTGGGGCGTCTTTTAAATAACGACTTATACATGGGCGTTTCTTAAAAAATTAACGACTATATTGGAGGGCATCCATTCTTTGAAATTCCTATTTTTCTGAATTTTTCTAAGAATTTTTCAGAATTTTTTGAGAATTAACGACATTACATAAGACGTTATTTTTAATTTGAAAAGAATAAAAAAATCGAAAAATTGAATTCACGCCTTACGCACGGTCGTCTTTTTCGAATGAAATTTTTTAATATTATTTTTAACTCCGTTCCAGAGGTGTTTTGGTGGCCTTCCGGATGTCAGAAAAATTCACAAAAATAGTCGTTGGAATCAGGGCGACGAGATGCACCTTCACCTAAAAAATGGGAAAGTAATATTGAGAAATAAAAAATGGCCCTATTTTGAACATTTTGAATTAACGTCCTTTGTTAGGGCGTGTTTTAATTAACGCCTTTGAATCAGACGTGTTTCACAATTTTTCAAATAAATTCTAAAATTTGATTTTTGAATTAACGCCCTTATATAAGGCGTGTTTTTAAAAGACGCCCTTTGGTAGGTCGTCAATTCTTCAATTGACGCCCTGGTCCAAGTCGTGTTTCAGTTTTGTGTTCCGAATGAACGCAGCCTTTCCCCAGAGAGTCCCTGCTTCGTTTGGGCTCTTGCCCAGTCTTATCCTCCCCTCTTTGGGCTCTTTCCTTACCTTGTACTCTTTCCTTCTTATCTTCTCTTCTACCTTTTTAATAGGGATGTTCATCTCTGTTAATCGTTTGGATTCCGATTTCTTCTTCTCCCCCGTCGTTCTTCTGTTTTTCTTCTTCTTCTATCTTTTTCTTCTTTAGTGTTTTTCTTCTTTTCTTTCTTCTCACGCAGGAGACTTCTTTCCCATTTGTTTTTCTTTGTTTTTTCTCTCCCTCTCCTCCGATTCCCTTCTTTGTTTTTTTTTTGTTCTTTCTTTTCTTCACGCAGGCAGAGGCTGTTGCTGTGGCTGCTTGGCTAAGGAGGGGCTTCACACGAAGGCTTTCTCCCCATCGAGCATCAAAGCCAAGCAAACAGATTTTTCTTATCTTCCCCTTATTTCTTATTTTTATTTTGTTCATTAGTTCATACATACATGCATCATTGTTCTATTGATTTTTCATACTCAATCACATTGAGATCTCCCCATAAGTGCAACACTTGCACTCTTTCCCCATTATATGTTACATGCATTCATATCTCCCACACCCTCATTGCATAGGGGTTTAAGGGCAATCCCCTTAAGGTGTGTATTGTTCATATTTTTCATGCTCACCTATATTTTTATTGAATTTGATGCTACACCATTGTTTCTAATCCATATCTTTTTGGTGTTGTTGTCTTTGTTTTGCAAGGGTAATTAATTGAAAAGACTCTCTTCGTCGGCCGGCCGATCTTGAAGAGAAAAGGAGTACTCACATCCCCCGTATCTTTTGAGGTATTTTGCGATCATCTCCCCATATCAATCTCCTCTTTGAGACCCTCGTGTCTCTGGCGATCACATCTTTTCCCCATTAGCACCTCGTGCTATCTTATTGTTATTTCATTTGACATTTCTTATCATTTTTTTGTTTAAGTGAGGATTTTTAAATAGATCTACAGAGTGGCCAAATTTCTCGTAAAAGGTGCACGCCGAAGCGACTTGCTCCTTCTCTTCTTTAACCTTTTTACTATTCTTTTGGGAACTTCCACCATTCCCGTTCCTTGATCTTTTCTTGTTATCACGGCTTTTGTATGGTTCCGTGATGCTAAACTTCTCTTTCTTATAATGCCGATCTGAGCGCCGGCTAGATTCTTCTCCCTTTCTTTTCAACCTTTCGACCTTCTCTAAGGTCCTCTCGCATAAATATGCCCTTTGAACCATCTCCGCATAAGTGCGGATATTCTGTGTCCCCAGTTGCTGAATGAAATCGGGCCGTAACCCATCCATAAATCGGCTCACCTTTAATAATTCCGTACTAATAAGGTGTGGTGCATATGGTGCTAGTCTTGAAAACTGCAACTCGTACTCTGCTACTGACATCATCCCTTGACGAAGGGAGGCAAACTCCATAGCCTTCCTTTCCTTCACATGTTCGGAGAAATACTTGGCACGAAATAAAGTGAGAAAAGCATTCCATATATGTGGCGCATCGGCCAAAGGTGCCGGAATTGATTTCCACCAAGTACGGGCATCCTTATTCAATTGGAACGTTGCTAGACGGACTTTCTCCTGATCAGTGCATTGTATGACATCAAATATACAATTCATCTCATCGATCCAATTTTCTGCTTCGTCTGGATTGGAAGATCCATAGAAATGCGGAGGATTTAGACTCCGAAAATTGCAATGAAGGTCACCAGCCCTTGCCCCTGCACCACCTTGTGCTATAGTATGCAATGCCTAGGTGAGGCCGGCAACAGTTTGTTGCATACCGTCCCAATCTACACGATGAGCCATTCGAAAAATAGGGTACCTGAGAGAAAATAACAACTTGTTATTTCTCATGAAATTGGAATGAACAGAATAATTCTTAAAGCTAATTAGTTATCTTATCCCGGGTTCTACCCAATCCTCACATGGGTGTGGAATTTCTTCCTTAGTTCATAGGTATGGGTCCTTAAACCTTGGACTGATCCTATGACATGATTCTTTTCCCTAAGTCCTGAGACTTAGGCTCTGATACCAACTTAACTGTCACACCCCGAGCCTTTATTACAGCAGAAGACTCGCTCGGGGAGCGCGAACAGTCGGCATGGTAAGCCTCTTGCAAGCAAGAATCAATCAGAGCGTGAGACAATCACACAAGTAAATGCAATTGCACAGGATTTAATCAACTTCAACTTCATATCATAATGCTCAATATTCAAAGATACAATCACAAATTTGATTTTCATTCTACTAGACTCAAGAAATAGGAAAATTACATTGACTCAATCTAGACATTATAAACTTCCTATGTCTTCACTCTTGTAATAACAACATTCAATCGCTCTCGGACCCGCTACTTGAATCACCCGAATCCGAATTCAAACTATTTCCATCTCCTGAAAAATATTGGAAATAGGTAATGAGCACACTTGCCCAGTAGGTATCTTCGCATCAACATGAAGGCACTATTAAAGTAATTAACAATTTAGCTCTAAAGAATAAGGTAAAATCATGCGAATGCGAATCGATCACGCGTTTAAACCTAAGTAACAAGATAATCATGTAAGATAGAATGATCAAGAATGAACTAGCAAGAATATAACAAGAACATGATATTGGCCTTCCATGAACAAGAATGTAACGAAATTGTACTAGCAAGCCACATATTCATCACACTAGTCTCTTTTGAGTACATAGTTCGTGAATTCCTGTGGAATATCAAGCAAGAATGTCATGTTGTGCCGTGGATCTTCACTTATTTATAGAAATAATACTCCCAGCGCAATGCGATGCCAGTAGCATCATACGCCATGGTTTATAAAATAGTATGTTTCTGGCAATCAGCCGAGGGGACTAGCATAGAGCCCTTGAACACAATCAGTGCTCGATCGCATCTTCAGTTATAAATTAAGCTACTTCCACGTATGTAACAGTAAAGTATGGCCAAGAATGTAATAAGTTCAATAATTCCATGATAACAATAATCAATGAATGAATGCTTTAATTTGAATATATGAGATCAAGAATGACATTTAAACTATGTTATGCTTATAGAATAGATCGGCAGCATAACGGTATATTTCCTTAACTTTCATCCATTACATTAAGTCTATTAAGCAATATGATAAGTTCTAGATCATCAAGGTTTGTCTAGAATCATTGAAATATCAACCCTTGGTCAAACCTTGGGTTAACATATACAAGCTATGTAACGGTCGTTTACTGGGCCGTTACACTATGTAACGCGTCCATAATGGGCCGTTACAGTGACCAGAGTCCAGCATACTAGTTTAGACTCAGTGAAATGTGACGGTCGGGCATTGGGCCGTTACGTGAGCCTGACGGTCCAGTGCAAGGCTGTTACATTACAAGATCCAGAAAACAATGATAGTGTATTCTAGTTATTGGGTTTTGATGGTACAACCAACTCGGCGTCCTAGTGGGAATCCCAGGCTCGCGGAGAATTACGGAGGCCTTGAAACAGTGATTTCCTAGTCCATTGGAAGGAATATCTAATAGAGAGGTCCTCATGTCCAAGATGGTGTTCCTAAAGTGCAAAGTGTGAACTAATGGCAACATACCGGAATATGTGCCATGTACTTATAGAAATGACTCTATTGACAGAGAGAGATATGTATAATCAGTGTGAAATCATGATGAAAAACTCTGTCAATACAACGTTAAAAGTCATGCTTTATAATAAAAAACTATATAATTTGGCTTCATGAAATTAACATAACCCAAGTAAAAGTGAGATACCAAAACAGGCAATAACTGATATGAATAATCACATAACCTTAAAATCACATGATCAGGTTAAAACTTAAGTAACTAGGCTTAACAATAAATAATATTGGCAAGTTATATTCTGTCTTAGGGTTGGCAGAACACAGACTCTGACGGTCTGAAGGTGGGGCGTCACAGTGAACGTGACGGTCATGAATCCAGCCGTTACATGAACGTAACGCGTCTGTCCAAGTGCGTTAGAGACAACAGTGGAAATTCAAAACAGCAGGGTGTGTGACGGTCTGTCGTAGGGCCGTTATATGAGTGTGACGGTCCTACGCTGATGCGTTACAGTATCTGCTGATAGAAAACTAGATAAAACATAAAGAGATCGATTCATATCATGTCCATAATTAAAATACCATAAATCCCTAGACATGATAACGTAGTGTAGGCCGACTACATGCTTAGGTATTAATGAATTAGACAAGATACATCTTTGGCATGTCCAATTAAGGCTAAGGAATGCATGTAATGCATAGAAGTAGTAAAATCATGAAATCAATGATCTATAATGCATGGAAATCACTTGAACCAGAGGGCTTTTAGTCCTATCAGGTTGTTTTTTCCGTTCATGAGATAACCTACCTCTTAACTTAGGCTGTTGCTTCTGATTTGGATTGAGAATCCTGCCCAAGATTTCCTTCTTCTGTGACTTTTTCAGCAACTTCCTTGGGCTCTAACTCCATTACCTCTTGACCTAAAGATGTTAAATTTGGAGGGGAGTTAGTCTAAAGTATTGTAAATAAATACTTCTAAAGAGCTTGTGGACGCACTTTTTATTAAAAGATGTGATTTTATTTATTTATTGGTTTATTAAGTGTGTGGGCGTGCCAGTCACAAAGTGACGATTTGTTCGGGCTTCGTGGAAGCCCGTGGTGCGCTCGATCTGACTGAGTCAGGCGATTGTGTGGTTCGGGTCGGGACTGAGACCCGTTGTGCCATAAAGGCCACAACGTCATTTACATCCCCTCGAAGAGGGGAATACCCTTGATTAATTGCCAGAAATAAGAGCTCCACGGTCGAAAGAAATACTGATTAACGCGGGAAGGAAACCACCCGTCGGGTTATGCGGTGAGCCCGAGGTGGGGCCTGAATACTCGGGTCATGTCGGTCACTGATGGACCATTTCATGTTTAGACACAAGTTCACACGGAAAAAGAGACGATAACCCGGAAGACGAATCCGTACAAATGTTTGCCGAGGGACAGCAATTTTAATGCAGGGAGGCAAATCAAATCCCGACGAGGGAGGGGACCCTGATGAATTATCGGCCCGAAGTAAGGCCGGGCGGTCACCATGACAAGAGAGAGAACTCCCGAGAGCGACTTCCAGCTTACAGGGGGGCATCAGTAATATCCCTGGGTTCGGAATCCATGAAGGAGAGACTGCTGCCATATTGTTGTATTCACGATGGTCGTCGACACTTGTTATTCTCGTTTGTTTATTGACATTACCCTTTCTTTGCTATTATTTTCCCTTGTTGTCGTCTTGGTTGAGGCCACCCCTTTTATCTCACTATTCTTATTACTATTCATCATTCCTTTTATCATGTAGCCCCCCCTCTCCCTTTTTATTGCATGCATGTGTGTATTCATAGGGGAGATGACAGAGGCTAGGGTGTACTGCTGGGAAGAGTGGGGGCGTACCGCTAGACTAAAGATGGGCGTATCGCTGAAGGGTGAAGGGTGGAGTGGACCGCTGAAGGGGTTGAGAGTGCACCGCTGGAAGAATGTGGAGCATACCGCTAGACTGAAGATGGGCGTACCGCTGAAGGGTGAAGGGTGGAGTGCGTGAACAAGCCGCAAGGATTGTACAGACTTGCTGCTGTGCAACAGACAATGTATAGACTTGGCCAGCGGTACAATGGCCGTGTGGACTTGGCAGCATGATGCACACGATATGCAGACTTAATGCAATGCAAGAAGGAGCAATGTATAGACTTAGGCAGACTTCGCTAGCGTGGAATGTGTAGACTTCATGCGATGCAACGTACAGACTTTAGAAAGGAATGTGCAGACTTGGTGCATGAAGCAAGCCAGTGAGGAATATATAGACTTTCACAATGTAAGGACTTGCCAAAGGAATGATGCGTGAGCAGATAATCAACGTGTAGACTTAGCCAAGGCAACTAGACGATGTATAGACTTGAGCAAAGCGAGGTCTGTACAGACTTGAGAGTTCATAACGTACAGACTTATGAGTGCAACGTAGGTAGAACTGCCAATGTATAGACTTATAAGTGTATGTGACCAGACAGTGTGCAGACTTCATGCACAGGCTGTACAGACTTCAGCTCAAATAATGCAATGCCGCTGGGAGGATGCGTACCGCTCGGAGGGCAGAGGGGGGGGGGGGGCGTACCGCTGGGAAAGGAACTGGGGGAGTGCGCCGCTAGAGGGCCAAAGAGGAGCGTACCGCTGGAGGATAGAAGATGTGCTGCTGAAGGTAAAAGGGAGTGTACCGCTAGGAAAAGTGGCAGACGAAATCAGGCAGAGTGTGCCGCTAAAGGGGTGGCCAGGACTCAAGGGAGGGCTTCTTGTTCAGCTCAGGGTGAAGCATCTTAGATGGTTAAGCTCTCATTTTTCCTGTCATGAGGTTGAGTCCCAAGTCATATTTTTAGCAATGCAGTGCTTAAAGTCTCGTTTAGTTCAGCTCCTTGAATCTTGCATAGTTCTTTTAGTTGATTAGAATGTTTTCACTATTACTCAGTCCATATGTCTGCCGCTTCTTTTCATCTTTTTTAGATTGATTGTTATTCCTGGCAAAAATTTGGCAGCACCTCCCCCTGACCCGGGAGGTAAAGGAATAACAAGGAACATGCCCACGGGGGTGGCATGAACCAACATCTGAGGAGGGTGCCTGAGCAACTGCCTTTAGGGAAACCTCGAAAAAACTCGGAGAAAACAACGAACAAGGAACCAGTAGACTGATGCAAGCTATGAGTATACCGGGGAGGTGGTGGCCAAAGAGTACCGGGCTGACAGTTCAAGGGTGTGCCGCTGGGCGGCCAAGGAAGGGAAGTGTGCCGGTGACAAGAAGAGAAAGGGTGCACCGCTGAATGGCCTTAAGGAGAGTGTGCCGCCAGGCAGACTCAAGGAAGGCTGTACCGCCGAACAGCCAAATGAGGGAGGCGTGCCGCTGGGGGGGGGCCTGAGTGGTAGAGTGACTAAGAGCTTAAGGGTGTGTGGGCATGCCACTGGTCCCGAGGGAGGGCAAAGGAGGATGCTCTGGGCATAACGTGACTCCAATGTATCAAAGAGAATGGGCTCCTACAGACCCGAGATAGAAGGGGATATCAAGGGTTGTTGTGCAACGGAGAGCCATTGAAGAGGGATGAAGCTGGCCATACTCTATTGGCTGCATAAACCAGCGCTACGGGAAATCAAGTAGAATAGGGAGTTGGGAGGTTGAGGGAAGAGAAAGCAAAACCACAAGAGACCGGTGAGAAGAAGATAACAAATGCAGTAAGAAGCAGAACCAAACACCATTTCATTCATGGAAGATTCAGGATGATAAGAAAAAAGGAGTCATGGCCTGAAGACCACACATCATACAATGCATCCCTGAACAAACGGAGGGAAGAAAATAAAGAATAGAAAAAAAAAGAGTTGGAGAGAGGGCTGGAACGAGGAAGGGTAACCATTCCCTATCCTCTATTCCTCCCCCTCTGCTACATGCAACACTCCTCTCTTCTTCCTACATTTCCTCTACCTTCTTCTTCTCTTCTTCCTTGCCTCGAACGGGCCTCTTCGCACGAAGATGCTCTCTTCTCTTTCTGTGTTTTTTTTCCTCTAGCAGAAATCCATCCTCTTCCTTTCTGTCTGTGGGGGGCCTTTTATATGCGGGCGGTTGACGAGGTCGCCTCATGATGGCACTGCCATCCGAGGTTGACTTCGGTATCTTCCTCGTCAGGCGAAGATCTCCCCTCCTCCAGCCAGAAGGTGACACGGAGACAGGCACTAGCTGGCTTCGAAGTGGCTGGACTGCGCGCCAATGGGTCTGCCTATTGACCGTTGTGTCTTCTGTCGGTGCATGCCGTCGGGAGGCTTTTAGCGCTGTGCCGCTGGGGAAAGGGCGCATGGCGTTGAGGGCAGAAAGGCTGTGCCGCTAAAGGGCCAAAGGCCTTGCCGCTGAAGGGGCCAGGAAGCCCTGTGCCGCTGGAAGGGCCAAGACTTGGTGAATGAGTGTATAGACTTCGTGGGCAAGGCAACCGGACGATGTACAGACTTGAGAGTTCACAATGTCTAGACTTTGGCAAATCAAAGGCTGTACAGACTTCAACTCAGCTGCAATGTATAGACTTGCAGGGGCCTGCGTCAAAAGCGGTGTACAAACTTCGTCAATGTATAGACTTTGGCAAAGCAAAGGCCGTACAGACTTCAACTCAGCTACAATGTATAGACTTGCAGGGGCCGATGTATAGACTTGGAAGCTCCACCGGCGGATGTACAGACTTCACCAATGTATGGACTTGGAAGTTGAAATGGTGGATGTACAGACTTCACCAATGTATGGACTTGAAGGTTGAACTGGTGAATGTACAGACTTCGATTGTGCAACTGCCAACGTACAGACTTGGAGCTCGGATGTATAGACTTCGCGTTTGCCTGAACTCTGTACGGACTTGCCACATGAGTGTGTAGACTTCGCGTTTGCCTGAACTCTGTACAGACTTCACACTATGAGCATGCATGAGCCTGTACAGACTTTAGACATGAGTGTATAGACTTCAGCTGACGGATGTATAGACTTGGTGAAACCCTGAATGAAGCGTGTCGCTGAAGGGCTAGATGGCCGTGCCACTGGAGGGCCACATGGCCGTGCCGCTGAAAGGCTGAAGGGCCGTGCCGCTGGGGGTTTATGGCCGTGCCGCTGAAGGGCCTCAGGCCCGTGTCGCTGGAGGGCCTTTGCTCTTGCTTAAGTAGCTTGAAGCCGTGCATTCTTCGGGATATTTCTTCACCGTTAAGGGCCCGAGGGAGGGTCCCTATCAGTGTGTTAATTCAGGAGGACATCCTGTGACTTCTCGGTCTCTTAATGTGCCCGTGCGAATGCGGGGATTTACCGGGCGGTAGTATCTTCCCGGAGCCCTGGATGGCCAGTCTCTCCCGGTCTTCTTCCTTTGATTTTGACATTAATGCGGGGCTTAGCGGGACACATGGACGTGCAATTTTGCACGTCCACAAATGCCCCCCACCCGAGGGCAGTGCGGGCGAAGGATGAGCCAGACGGTGCCCGCGGGTGTGTCTGGGGAATTAACGTACATTATTGGACGTACGTTCATAAGACACGTGATGCGGGCATCATGATCTCTATCGTATATTTATTGTATTGCTATATATGTATTACGTTATTATGATTATTGTTATTTTATTATATATATATATTTTTTATTCTCTCCCTTTTTATTCTCTCTTTCTTTTTTCTCTCTCTCTTTTTTTTTCTATTCTCTCTTTCATTCGTGTATTCCCCCTTTTTTCTCTCTCTTTTTCTTTTCTTTTCTTTTCTTTTTTTTCTTTCTCCTTTTTCCCTCTTTTTTTATTCCCTCCTTTCTCTCTTTTTTTTCCCTTTTCCTTTCTCTTTTTCTTGTCATTTTTCCCCCTTCCGTTCGTTCGTTTCCCCTTTTTTTTCTTCTCCCTTTTTCTCCTTTTTCTTAGATGACTATAAAAGGGGGAGGGCGAGTTCGAAACTCCCCCCTTCTACTTCTTTTTTTTAAACCTTCTCTCTCCCTCTCTCTCCCTTCGTCTCTTCGGTCACCACCGCCACCGTCGCTCCCCCTTCCTCTTCTTCTCTCTTCTCTGTCGCCACCGCCGTTCGCCGTCGTCACCGGTGCCTGGGGTGAGGCCACCGTGCCCCTCTCCCCTCCCTCTTCTTCTCTTCTCCTTCCTCTCTTCTTCCCTTCCCCTTCCGTTTTCCTCTTCCTTTCCTTTCTCTTCTTCTTCTCGTTCTTTCTCTTCCTCGGGTGACGACGGAGCTCTAGGCTCTCCGTCGTCCTCTTCCTCTTCCCCCTTCTCTTCTTCTTCACCCCCCCTCTCTTCTTCTCTTTTTTTTTGTCTTGTTCTTCTCCTTCTTCTCTTCGGTGTGGGGTGGAGCGTCGGGGCGTGCCGCTGGGAGCAGCACAGGGTGTGCCGCTAGGGAGGCGGGGCACGGGCGTGTCGCTGACGGGAGGGCACAAGCGTGCCGCTGGGAGGCACTGAGAGTGTACCGCTGGGGGAGGCACGGAGTGTGCCGCTGAGGGAGGCACGGAGTGTGCCGTTGAGGGAGGCACAGAGCGTGCCGCTGGGACTAGGGGGCACAGGCGTGCCGCTGGGAGGCACTGAGAGTGTACCGCTGGGGGAGGCACGGAGTGTGCCGCTGAGGGAGGCACGGAGTGTGCCGTTGAGGGAGGCACAGAGCGTGCCGCTGGGACTAGGGGGCACAGGCGTGCCGCTGGGCACTAGTGGGAGTGTGCCGCTGGGCACTAGTGGGAGTGTGCCGCTGGGCACTGGTGGGGGTGTGCCGCCAGGGGGTGTGCCGCTGGGAAGAGGCACAGGGAGTGTGCCGCTGGGGCCACTGAGGGCGTGCCGCCAGGGGGTGTGCCGCTGGGAAGAGGCACAGGGTGTGCCGCCATGGGATGTGGCCTGGGCGTACCGCTGAAGAGAGGAAAGTAGACTTCTTCAACTGGAGGACCTTCGGTGTCGCCCTTGGGCACACCGTGACTTTGTTGGGGCCGTCACTCCTTGTGGGCGTGCACCCATGTTTTCCCTTACGCCTCCGGCCTAGGAAAAACTCTGCCAAAATTTCGTCAGAAATTATTGGCATTCTTTTAATTCAACTGTAGTGTAGCTTCCCTTTACAATTTCCTTTCCTTTTCCTTTACTTATGCCTTGTTCTGACTTGCGGTATCTTGCCCTTTACAGAGAAATGGCTGCCCCGGGCGATTCCGCTGCTTCCGGTGTCGAGCACGTTCCCCCACCTCCGGTGCCAGCAGTCACTTGGTTCAACGTAGAAGACTTGGACAGGGAGCACACCGAGATAGCGGCATTGGCAGGATCGTCGGGCTCAGACACCGAGACAATGGATTACCGCAGGCTTACTCGGGTTAACGGCGTCATGACTTTTGACCGGGCTATGGGGGAGTACCGGAAGGACTTCCTGAAGGACAAGCATCTCGTTCGCTTCCTGAAGCACCTCAGTCACCAGGAGAGGCGGAACTTTCGGGTTGTCAAAGAGGCTGAGCGGACGATTCTGCAGTCCCGGGACAGCCTATTTTACAGTGTTTCGAGGAGCATCCCGATGTACTTAGTGGGGGAAGCTCGGGAGTGGAAGCCCATCTTGGGGCTCGAGGCCGTGCTGCCGGTAGAGGACAAACTAGTGCGGGCGCCTCAGTTCATCCCTGCTCGGTGGGACACATCTACCGGGCGGGTTCAAAGTGAGCATCCCCGGTTCGGTCTGTTCCTAGCTCCGTTGAAGTGGGGATACAGAGAGGAACCTTTTCTGCTGGACTGCTTGGCCATCCGATTCAAGCATGAGCTGGCTCTGAGCTGGTTCGGAGAGTTGAAGCTCAAAGACGCGCACAACTTCCGGGAAGGGGCCGTGGAATTCACAGAGTATGTGCTATTCAACTATGCCCCGATCCTCATCCGGGCTGGCGTCTACCACAGTGTGTACGCCTCCCGGTACAGTTACCCTATTTCCAGGGGCCTTTGCTGCGGGATGATCGAGGTGTTTAATGCAGAGACCAACACTTTTTACACCGCAGAGGGCGAGACTTCGTTAGACCTGTGGAGTCTCAGTCAGCTCAGTGGCTTGCCCATTGACGGGGAGCCTTACGAAGAAGTCTGTCCGCCGGATATGATCAAGGATGAAACCAACGGGGATGGCTACTATTCCCTGGGCTATTCATACCGGTACCTTATGAAGGCATACCGGGAATTGTATCAGTTGTCGCATGGCGGGAGGCAACCCCCCCGAGGGGAACGGAAAAGGGTCCGCATGGTCCTCTGGGTGCGGTATTTCTACGATGGGTTGAAGCAGTATGAGGAGTTCCCACACATTGGTACTGCTGCCGATCGGAAGAAAGACGCCAAGTCAAAGGTTGACGTGAAGATCCCTTCTCGAGGTTGCCGCGGCGGGCCGAAGCCGATGGGAGTCGACCCATCGACACATTGCGCGGCGTATCTGACGTACTGGCTGTGCTCGTTCGCCATGCCCCACGGGGACGAGACCGTCATTCACCCGGACGCCATTTACCCTGCCTGTCAGATGGCCTGGGGTATCAAGCTGTCTTTGTGCCCGGCCACGCTGTGTCTGATATACAAAGCGCTCGGGGACATCAGCCGCCAACAGTTCCCGCGTCAAGCGCGGTATGTGTGCCCACTGCATTTTTTCAATGCGTGGGTCTGTTCTTTATTCCCAGAATTCGCCCCGTGCACCATTCAAGGCTGGGGATTGGTTCCACGGATGTTGGAGTTTGCGAGTGTGGCATCAAGCTCAATGTCCATGCGACTGTACGACATTCGAGGCAAGTTGACGACGATGCCCCTTGATGCTGCGGGCACCATCCACTTTTGGACCCTGGCCGCTCACTCAAGTCCATTAGTAAACAGTAACCGGGAGTGCCGAGATGACCAAGTGGAGAAGTATGTGCACCCGATTAGTCAGGAGAACGTGGTTCGCCCGCTATTGGAGCCGGAACTCAGGGCCTGGGCGCTGTCCATCCGTCCTAGTGTGCTGGCCTTCCGCAAAGGGGACAGTTTGCTGTTGGAGCCATATTATCCTTTTCGCTTCGGTAGGAATTTTGGATATGACCAGCATATCCCGGCACACAGTGCTCGCTTTGAATTACCGGTGCGAAGTCTCCGGGGGAGTCCTACCGCCGAAGCTGCCCGAACCTGGTGGGATTTCTTTCATCGGGCAGACACTGCCAGCTTCAGGGTGCCAGCCCCAGGTCGGGTTCCACGGGTGACTCCCGAATATGTGAAGTGGTGGAACGCCCGGATAGCTTTTTACCGACTATGCTGGACCGACTGCTGGGATGGGGCCGAGAGGAGATTTCTGAGCCGGCAGCCAGTGCCGGTACTGGATATTGACCCGGAGCACCTACTCCAATTGAGGCGTGGCAAGGAACAGGAAGTCGCCGCCTACATGGCTGCGCGCAAGGCAGCTCGTGAGACCAAGCCAGCGCCGCAGGCCAAACTACCTCCTGTGGCGAAGGATGATTTCAAGAAGACCTTGCGAGACCTCTGCCACATCGGGAGTGACCACCTGGAACTGATCAACTATCCATTCCCCATGGAGGAAGAAGGCACCCCGGCGAGGAGCTGGCGCCCGGAGAGGGATGCACTGTGTCCCTATCGCACATTTGTGAGGAGGGAGGAGCGGAACCCGGAGAATTACAAGGACACCACGTGGCTCTACGTCCTCCTTCGAGTGCACGGGATGAAGATTGAAGATTCAGCCATGGTCATCTTGGGCAAGCGCCTCCACATCACCTACTACTATGCCGAGGGATGGGGGATGGACCATTTCAACCTCTTTTGTCACCTGGCTGCCAAGAAGCATGCAGACTTGGCTGCCCTCTCAGATCGCTGCCAGAAAATTGAAGACGTATGCTGGCTGGTCCGAGAGGCGGCTCGTCGGGACAAGGAATCATCCCTTAGCTATTGGCCGATAACGTTACGGCTGTACACTGACCCCCACGGTACTTAGTGTTTTCTTCCTTCCCTTGTGTTCCTCAGTGCTGACCTTTCTTGAATATTGGACGTTGATCGGGTCCTTTGTTTTCCCCTTTTTTTGACAGATCACCCCGACAGCACTCAACTGGCGACGTATCGCAATCTCCTGCGGCAGGCAGGGAAACCTGGTTACTTCGAGGAGGTGCCAGCGGCTCCGACCACGACCCCCCTGCCCCCGCTTGCGAAGAGGTCCCGGGCGAAATCGCCCGAGAAGAAGGCTGTGGATGCTGCTAAGGTGGCTGGGCGGCGGGAGGCCAAACGCAGAAAGACCGAGGCCGCCAAAGCCACGCCGACCGCTCCTTCGGCACCCGTAATCTCCTCATTCGAGGAATTCGAAGCTGCTCAGGCCGAGCCGAGTCGATCTGCAGGTTGGGTCCCTTCTGCTCTTCGAGGCTCTTCAGAGTTTGTTGAGATGCTAAGAGGGACGCTCCTCGTGACCCCGTGCCCTTTTGTTTCAGCTGTCGTAAAGAGGCCCGCGCCTGTGACCCACGAGGCGGTAGAATCCGTCAAAGAGACCTTCTTCGCCCCAGCTCCCGCTGCCGAAGTCGAAGGAGGTATAGCACTTTCTCGAGCGGTCATTCGTTTAATTTTCTTCGTTCCTCAAAATTTTGCGGACCTGACCGAATCTGGATTTTGCCTTGCTTATGCAGGAGCTGATGTGGCGGTCCCAGAACCGGAGGCGGCCCCGGAGGCATCCCGGTTCGGGCAGATATATCGGAAGAAGGGGCGGCGATCAAGGAAGGCGCGACTGCCGACCCCGAATGTTGAGGCGGGGGCTGCCTTGCCAGCAAAGGAGGTGCCCACCAGCCCTAGATCTTCGTCGGGCGAGAAGGTAGACTACGGCTATTCCTCCGACGAAGTACTCTCAACTGAGGGTGTCCCCGGAGAACCCCTACTTCAATTTCCTGCCTGGAAAGCCCCGGTACTGTCTGTGTCTCTTAGCCTGGTGAAGCAGGCACCCGTAAGTGCGAACCTGTTAATTCAGATTTTCTTTCTTTAGGCCCTCGGCTAATCTTCTTGATCTTATTGTTTTTGGCTTTCAAAGGGATAGACCCCGTCAGAAGGTGCAGAGACCCAAGTTCCGGGGGCGGGAGCTATCAGGCGAGAGACAGCTGCTGCGGCTTTGGATGAATTGGCATCCCTGGCCGAGGCTGTGCGGCGAGAGGAGGTCGTGGTGAGCTCCGGCGTTGCCGTTTCGACCGCCAAGATCTCATTTCGGGAAGAAGCGGCAGTGGCTGTGAGTGCATAGTTTCCTCTTCTTTCCTTCTGAGCTCTCGCTCGGAGTTATTGATTTATTCGAGGCAATATAGGCTCGTGCTTCTGAAGGAGCCGTGAAGACCTCTACCCCAGCCACCGGAGCCCTAGAAGAGGGAGAGATAGCGCCAGAGGTCGAAGTGCAAGTGCCGGTGGTACCCGAAGCCGAGACTCGGGAGGAGACAATTTCTGAAGTTGCTGCCCGGGGAGAGGTAACGCCGGAGAGGAGCATAGTGCCGGCGGGCGAGGTAAGCAGGGGAATACGCTGGGCTTTCCCGGGGATTCAATGATTTATTCCACTTGGCAAGCGGCTAACTTCTCTTTACATGGCCAGGTGACAACAACGCCCCACAGAGCACGCGCACCTCGGGCTCGTAAAGCCGTCCCCAGGTGGAGCTCATCTTTCCGTGTGCATGCTGCTAAAAGGCTGAAGATGCTTCTGGGGCCGGACATGGGGTCCTTGACGTCTCTTCTACAGATGGGAGCCGTCCCGCATTTGGTGATCCCACCTCCACCGATCCCGACGCCGGTGATACCCGAGGAAGCCCGGCTTCTACGGAAGATATTGGCGATCCTCCACGAGCACTCGGAGGAATTCCAGGCAAGGGGAGATGAAGACTTCCCGAGAGTGATACTGGACCCGCCCGCCATAGAGGCTTTGCTAGCTGAGGTGGCGGAGGCCGAAGCAACTTTGTCTGTCGGGGCTCTAGTTACGATGGAGGAGGCGGCATCGTCGGGTTCGGGACCTGCCCGATCTATGGAGCTGGAGCAGTCGCTCATCATGGCGGCGCCGAACGTCTTCGTTATGGTCTCTTCCTCACCTGTGGCGGTGGCTGGTCAGGGGTCATCTTTGGAGGCCGGGAGACCCCTCCTTTCGTCCGTGGCCCTTCTGGGTAGCTCGGTCGTGGTCGACACAGAGCTGTGGGCGGCCGTGGACAGCGAAGTCAGCTTCGACCCACCAGTCGTCCCTTCGGTCGGCCATGTGAGCTCGGATCTGCCCGTCCGCCAGACCCTATTGGTATTGCGCTCGATGGTCATCGCCGACCCGACGCTCACATACCAGGGTGCGAAAGCTATTGTGGAGCAGCTGACCAAGGCGTTGCAAATGATGGGCTGCCCACTGGAAGAATGGTCGCGACGTGTTCTCTTATTGTTGAAATACGTAAACCGTTGCGCATTCCTCGAGACGCTGGCCCCGACCGAGCTCACAGCTATCGGTGCCCAGAGGGATGAGTATCTGGAGGCGCTGGCTGTTCGGAGAGACAGCCGGGAGCAACATCAAGGAGCCTTGGACAGGTACAATGCCAACATCGACGCCTTGGGGAGCCGGATAGAGAAACTCCGGGGCTGGCTTGCCCAGGCGGAGTCTGACCTGGTCAAGGCAGAGAAGGGTAAGGCCCAGGAGGCTGAAGAGTTGGCCCTTGCTGAGGCAGCCGTGGCCTCTGTGACGACGGAATTGGAACGCCTCGACGCGCAGGAGGGCCGCCTGCGTGAGATGATAAGCTTCCCTTGCGTCGGGATCCTCCCTTTTGAGGACATCTTCTGAGGGCTAGAATAGCCCGGGGCTCCCCTTCCATTCCTTTCTTTTCATGTAACACCGGGGTATGCCTTGATGCCGATGTAAATTTTTTTTTTGAAAAGAATACAATGCAATTATTTCATGTGTCTATGGTATGCGTGTGGTGTCGGACGGTTTCTTCCCTCCCTTTCTTTTTTTTGCTATGTGATGGAACGCAAGTTCACATTAATCGTTTATTCGGGGAGACCCTGATGAGATCCGCATATGAGCATAGGAGAGTGCTCGCCCCTTCCAGAGGGGGGACGAGGGGACCACGCCACCATGTCCATAAAGCGACTCAGTCGAATGATGTCACCGGTATGTTTAACCCAAGTAGGTTGATCCGACCTTGGAGAGGCGGAGAGAAGAATTTGTTCATCCGGCGACCCGGACGGGAGGTATTGGTCAGAAGGGGTTGTTCGTCACCCGAAGGGACGGAGAGAAGAGTTTGTAATGGCCCCGACGGGAGGTCTTGGTCAAAAGAGGGTTGTTCATCTGCGCCGATAGAGTGCCGATGATAGGTGTGGTTTATTTGTCTCTGGGTGTGTTCGTTGGTACGGGTGAGCGCCAACGCAAGGAGGAGGGTTGATTCCCTGATCCTGGGCGAAAGGTCCGGGTGGGGTATTTTTCGTCAGTGCCGACAGAATGTCAAGGGCTGACAGGGTTGATTCGTTTATTGGAATATTCGTCGGTACGGGTGAGTGCCAACGCAAGGAGATGGGTTGATGCCCCAATCTTGGACGAAAGGTCCGGGTGGGGTATTTTTCGTCAGTGCCGACAAAAATGTCAAGGGCTGACAGGGTTGATTTGTTTATTGGAATATTCATCGGTACGGGTGAGTGCCAACGCAAGGAGACGGGTTGATTCCCCAATCTCGGACGAAAGGTCCGGGTGGGGTATTTTTCGTCAGTGCCGACAAAATGTCAAGGGCTGATAAGGTTGATTCGTTTATTGGAAGGGTCGAATCCTCCTCTTCTTTTCTTTCTTTTTTTTATTTTCTTTCTTTTCTTCCCTCTTTTTTTCTTTTTTTTTCTTTCTTTTCACTTTTTTTTCTTTCTTTTCCTTCTCTTCTTTTCCTTTTCTTTTTTTTCTTTTTTTCTTCACTTTTTTTTGGTATGCGCGCGTTCCCTTTGGTCGCTTCTCTTGTGGTCCGTAACAGGCGGCAAGCAAACCATTCAAGCAATTGAAAGCAAATCCGCTCGCCGTGGGGCGGGTAAATGTATTATTCATTGAATGGAGGAATTGGAGCGTGATACAATCTTAGATGCCTACCATTAAGGGGTGGAAATTGGACCTCCCCCCGATGATCGACTATCACATATGCCCCGCCTTCATAGACCTTTTGGATTACATAGAGTCCAAGCCAATTTTCATTCAGCTTGCCCTTGGGGTTGGAAGCCATGACTTCCCTCGTTTTGACCATAACGAGGTCACCCTTCTTGAATTCACGCTCTTTGATGAGCTTGTCGAAAGCGCGAGCTATTCGGGTTTGATAGATCTGGATGTTCTGCTGGGCGTGAAGCCGCTTCCCCTCCAAGTCGGAGAGCTCTTCGAGCCTTCGCTCGACATTTGTTTGCTCTTCATGGACTAGCCCGTGTTGGATTACGACCCGAAGGGAGGGTATTTCCAGCTCAATGGGGACGAGTGCCTCTGAGCCGTACACTAAAGCAACGGAATATGATGTTACGCCGGACGAATCTGGCGATGATCTCGCCAGTCACTTCTCTCAAAGCAACGGCTTCTGCCCAACGGGAGAAGTAATCAGTTGCCGCCAAAATGTATTTGCACCCGGCGGATGACGCGGGTAGTGGGCCCACGACGTCTGTTCCCCACTGGGCGAACGGCCAGCTGGGCAATGTCGGATGTAGCGGCACGGGTGGCCTCCTGGGTACTGTGGCATGCTCCTGGCATTTATGATAAGACTTGGCGTACTTGCAGCAGTCATCAAACATGGTTGGCCAGTAGTAGCCAAGCTTCTTTATTTCAATTTTCATTTTTGGTCCCGCCTGGTGTGCACCTGCTGTTCCGGCGTGGACTTCTTTCATGACCCTCCAAGCTTCTTCCGCGAATAGGCATCGCAAGAGTACTTTTCGTTTGGCATCCGCCATAATTCGGAATAGGATCCCGTTCCGGATCTCATAAGAGTCCTTTGTTCTGATCAGCCTGATCTTTTCTTCTCTCTGCTTGGGCAATTGCTGGTATTTAAACCATTGCATGAGGGAATCCCTCCAGTCAGGTAGGCCGACGGCTTCCGCTGCAGCGACCTCCAATTCTTCTTCTTCTGGCTCTTCTACCATGCTAGGCACCTGGCGCCGATTCACCACTCGGATGCTTAGAGATCCATCAGGCGGGACTGCTAATGAGCTTGCCAGTTTCGCCAGTGCGTCGACTTGTGCATTCTCTCCCCGGGCAACATGGCCTATCTCAATAAGGTAGAATTGTTCCATGAGCCGCTTTGCTTTAGCATGGTAAGGTAGCAGCTCAGGCTTTCGGACGTCAAACTGCCCTTGGACTTGCTTGACAACTAGTAACGAATCGCCAAATACTTGCAGCATTCTAATCTCCATCTGCAACGCAACCTGGAGACCAATAATCAGAGCCTCATACTCCGCCTCATTATTTGTGCAAGGTTTATTGATGGAGCAAGATGTATGCAATACTTCTCCCTCGGGGGATTTGAGGACAATGCCGGCCCCTGCCCGTACTTTTGTATGTCCGGACGGGGCCGTTTCTGTTCTTGAAGCTCCATCGAAGTGCAGCTGCCAAGCGACCTGTTGGACTTGGTCCGCCTCCAGCGTTTCATCTTCGGGCAGCTCTGTAGCCAATGGGGAATCTCCGGGCACAGGATGTGCTGCAAAGAATTCGGCCATGGCTTGACCCTTAACGGCCTTCTGCGGCACGTAGGTGATATCAAATTCCATTAGCAGCACGGCCCATTTGCCGAGACGTCCCTTCAGGACTGGCTGGGAGAGAATGTGTTTGACTGGATCGGCCTTGGAGATCAGGCTCACTTCATGGGAGAGCATGTAATGCCTCAGCTTCTTGACTGCGAAGACCAGGGCAAGACAGACCTTCTCGATCGGGGTGTATTTTGCTTCTGCCCCCACTAGCCTCCGGCTGAGATAATAGAGAGCATGCTCCTTCCCTTCATCATTATTCTGAGCGAGCATTGCCCCCAGGGAACATTCGGTGGCGGCTATGTATAGAATAAGCGGCCTCCCCTTGACAGGTGCCCCTAGCACAGGCGGGGTCCTTAAGTAGTCCTTCAGCTGATCGAAGGCCTTTTGGCATTCCTGATTCCAGTTAAAAGGTGCATTCTTCATCATCAATCTGTGGAATGGCTGACAGCGCCCCGACAAATGGGAAATAAATCTTCGGATGTAGGTCAGCCGGCCCTGCAGGGATCTTAGCTCTCCTAGATCCTTCGGAGGAGGCAGCTCCTGGATGGCTTTTATTTTGAAAGGGTTGATCTCGATCCCTCTATATCGGATGATGAAACCGAGGAACTTCCCGCTGGAGACGCCGAAGGCACACTTCATCGGGTTCATCTTTAGCTTGTACTGCCGGAGCCTCTCAAAGACGACTCTAAGGTCCTTCAGGTGATCTTCCCTTTTCTTCGTCTTGACGACCAAGTCGTCAATGTAGCATTCGACTTTGTTGTATAGCAGCTCGTCGAATATTTTGGTCATCGCCCGCTGGTAGGTAGCACCGGCGTTTTTGAGGCCGAAGGGCATTCTTTTGTAATGGAATATTCCTTTGGGCGACCGGAAGGCCGTATGAATTCGGTCGTGCTCAGCTATCCAGATTTGGTTATAGCCGGATGATCCGTCCATGAAGGACAGGACCTCGTGGCCAGTGGTTGTGTCAATCATCACTTCAGTGATGGGCACCCGTAAGTCATCTTTTGGGCAGGCTTTGTTCAGGTCGCGAAAATCCACGTAAATCCTGATCTGTCCATTCTTCTTCTTCACTGGCACAATGTTGGCCAACTAGGTAGTATATTGGTTCTCAGCTATGAAATCGACATCTATGAGCTTGTCGACTTCTTTACAAATTTGGTGTATCAGTTCCGGTCTCATGCGCCGGGGAGACTGTTTCACTGGCTCGGCCTTGGGGTCGATGGCAAGAACATGTTGAGTCACGCCAGGACTCAGTCCGGGCATCTCCTTATAATTCTAGGCAAAACAGTCCCGGAACTCTTGTAGCAACTTGATATACCATCCCCTCTCCTGTAGAGGAAGAAGGGCACTTAGAAAGGTCGGCTTGGGGTCGCCGTCTGTGCCCAGGTTAATTTCGATAAGTTCATCTACTGTGGCCTGACCGCCATCTTCAATTTCTGGCGGTGCTGGCAATAAGTCGATGAAATCTTGATCTTCGCCGTCTTCCGCTTCAAGGACACCATAGACGTCACCCTGCCCTGCCTCATCGGGCAATGAGGCTTCGCTAATGTCCCCCTGTTCCAGGCTTGCAGGTTGCAGCTTCGGGGGGTTCTCCTGTGTGGGGAGACAAAGAACCTCTCAGGGTCTTCTTGGTAGTCATCATAGACGGCTCCAGCCAGGACCGAAGTAATTGATTGCCACACCAGGGGCCGGCTCTCTACCGGTGGCCGGGGTTGCCCATTCTCCAGCACCTCTTCAAAGATCTGGTGCTGGACTGACACCATGTAGACATTTCTTTCGGGGTTGCCTGTCGCATGAGGGCGTGGTGAGGCTACCACGTAATCTCCCATTCTGAGCTCATCTTTCTCAATTAAGTCCTGAGTAATGTCCTTGAAGACGTAGCAGTCTTCTATGGAGTGACCCAGTATTTGGTGGTACGGACAGAACAAAGGGTCACCACTTCTGCGAGCATCTTGCGGCCACTTGGGCCTTGGGAGGGTAGCCTTGCCATAGTAGCAAGCCCATTCGAAGATCCCCCGGGTTTTATTCTTCGGGAAGGAGTAGGGCCTCCTCATTCTCTCTTGTAATATGGGATTCCGGTCGACCGGCCGTCTGACTGGGGAAACAGTTGCGCCTCTGGCCTGCTTTCTCCAGTGCGCAGGGATGTTCGGGGTGGCCCCCCGGGGCAGGTGCATGCCGATATTCTGCTGGTGGAAGATGCCTCCAATCAAGTCAGATATGAGTGCGGTTACTTCGGCCAACCGAGCCTTCAGCATCTCGATTTCTCGCTGCTGTTGATAGCACATGGCAAACAGGGCGGAGTCGCACCGAGGGAGGCCCGGAGTTCGACTTGCCTCTCTGCCTTTTACATCAGTGTCCGACGAAGGCAATGACGGCCCGTCGCTGGAGCCGTTCGGGGCCGCTCCCTCAGAGAAGGACGGGGCCTTCCCCTTGTTCTTACAGGGAGGTGGCTTCCATAAGAATACCTCCTCGTCCTGATCTTCACCGACTGAAGGCTTAAGGTACTGCCGACCTTGCACTTCCTGTGGGCCTTGGGCGTCTGTGAGGCTGTTGCCGCTCGGAGCCGAGACCGATATAACGTCGGCTTCGTAGGAATCCTCTAATGAGAAACCTAATCCCGGGTGTCGGGTGATTTGCAACAACCTCCGATCCAGGTTTGGTGGGTTCCACATCTTCTCGAACATGTCCTTTCGACTGGAGAGCTGGCGAAAGGGGACCCCTTGTTTCCTGATCATTCTGGCTACACGACCAGTCATGTCGGGCAGTCCCGTGATCGGGACGAGTGGGTCATGCAGTTCGTCGGGGAGTTTACAATCATCGTCCCCTCTGATCGGGTGTTCATTAGCCACATAGAAAATAGTGGACCATCCTCCAGGGTTAGGCACTTCAAAGGTCCTCAATGGTTCAGCCGCTTGGCAGTCAGCTTCTGCGAGAGGCTTGATGATCCCGAACGGGACCCTGATGTCCTCCAGCAAGTCTTTGAGGTGCGGCAACCCCGGTGTGGGGTAGATGGAAAGGGGAGTCTCTTTGAATACTCCTTCTGCCCCAGAAACAGATGCCACTTGACAGGGGGCCACATATCCTGGCGGCGGTGGAGGGAACCAGCTGTCCGGCTCTGCCTTCATCTTTCCCTTGTCTAAGGTGACTTGGGGAGCTTGCTTCGGCTTTTCTAGATACAGGTTGGCGTCTGAGAGATGGCACTCGAACACCTCAAAAGGGTGGAGGTCGGCAAAGATTCTCTCCTTCCCGTTGCCAGGGTACTTGATGCATTGATGCAAAGTAGACGGCACGACCCTGTTCTGGTGCAGCCAAGGCCAGCCGAGTAATGCTTTGTAGGAGGTACCAGAATTAGTCACATGAAATTGGACCTTAGTCGCGAAATCACCGAGAGAGAGGCTAAACTCTGCAATCCCCATGGGGACCTCACACTTCTGGTTGAAGCCGGCGATCTTGACATTCTTGACCTCAATCAAGTGCACATCGAAGTAATGCTTTTGGTACACTCGGTAGGGGAGTATGTTCACTGCCGCCCCAGGGACAATCAATACCCTATTGATGGGGTGCCCATTCAGCTGCCCTTTCATGTAGAGTGGCCTGTTGTGACAGCAGGTAGGCAGGAGCATATCTTCTTCCGTGAAAGCCACCGCTACCTCGGGCGACATTTCTGCAAGGCAAGCCTCCACATAAGCTGGCGTCTGGAGTGCTGTGATGATGGCCCACCGTGTCTCTTCATCCAGAGACAGAATCTCCCAGACGGTAAACCTGGCTGGGATCTTCTTCAAGTGCTTGACTATTCTGTTGCCGGCTCGGACCTCGAGCAACTTCATCTCTTTGGCTCTGCTACGCCTGCCCCCAGTCTGGGCCTGGGGAACCGGCTCAGGGGGCTGTGAACACCTAAAAAGATGATCATCTCTCCGGCATAAAAGGATAGAAGATAGCAAAAAACTAAATAAAAAGGGGAGCAAGAGATTGCTATATGGAGGTGATCGCCAGAGGAGTTACCTCAATGAATGCGAGAGATAGTGGGTGACTTCCTTCTCGTCCGATCGGCCGGCCGATGGAGAGAGTCTCTTTGATTACCCTTGCAAATAGAGATAAACACCAACAAAAGTATGGAATTAGATTCACGGTGTAGCACCAAAATCTTGAATATAAAAATAACGTGAAGATCATGCGAGTGAACACACCTTTCGGGCTCCAGCCCTTTAACCCCTTATGCAAAAGGGAAGGATAAAAATGCTATGAATGAGATAAAGTGCTAGTGTTGCACCGATGGAAGAAGTCTCAACGTGGTTGAGAAAGAGGAATAAAAAGAGAGGAAAATGATGCATGCAGAGCTAACAAATGCATAAAGATACAAAGAAGGAGTAAAGAAAGCCTCTGGGGGATATTCTCCTGTGCGTGCAGTTGCTCTTGATGGGGTTCAGGAAGAGCCTCCAAAAGATGAAGCCTTGGACGCAGGGAGCTCTTCTCTCTGAGCAACCAGTTGGGCAGCACCTCCCTGTAAAAATTAAAAATCGGCCTCCCTCAGCCTGAGCCGTAGGGGCTCTATTTATAGGGGAAAATGGAGTTTAAGTCCAACAACAATTAGGATAGCTTGGTTTTAGCAAGAGTCAAATATTGGAAGGGGTCCTCTCAATCATGGAAAGTCTTGGGGTCCTTTTCGAAGTGAAAATGGGTTCAAAATGAGGAAAGAAGAGGTTTCTGGAAAAATCGGAATTCAACACGAATTAACGCCTTGGAGACGGTCGTTTCTTAAAATGACGCCCGCGGAGGAAACGTCAATTTCAGAATTGACGACTCGCAAAGGGGCGTTATTTATAATTTAACACAAATTTCGGTCGGATCCAAACTCTCAAAATATAGCAATGAAAATGACGACCGACACAGGGGCGTTAATTGAAAATAACGCCTTGCACAGGGGCGTTAATTAAAATGATAAAAAGTCAAAAAGAATGGACGACCGTGAATTCGGGCGTCAATTAAATTGACGTCCGATTCAAGGTCGTTATTTCAAAATATTCAAAACAGGGTCATTTTTCATTTCTCAATATTATTTTCCCATTTTTGAGGTGGAGGTGCATCTCATTGTGCTGATTCCAATGACTATTTTTCCGTATTTTTCTGTCACCCGGAAGGCCACCAAATCACATTTGGAAGAGAGTTAAAAATAATATTTAAAAAATCAAATTTGAAATTGACGACACCCGGCATGTCGTTAATTCAATTTATTCTATTTTTTATTTATTTAAATCAAACACACGTCCCTTCATGTGTCGTTAATTCTAAAAAAAATCCAAAAAATCTCAGAAAAATTCAGAAAAATAGGAAAATGAATAGAATTGACGCCTCTATTGATAGTCGTCCATTTTTTTAGAAACGCCCAAGGCTAAGCCGTTATTTAAAAGACGCCCCATGTCAAGTCGTTAATTCTGAAAAATTCATAAAAATAGAGAAAAATTCTCAGAAAATCTAGAAAAATAGGGAAAATAATAAAAGGGAGAAAAAAGGGAGAAATCCAAGAAAAGTGAGAAAAATCACTTAAACAAAGTTAATTTGATGGTCAAATTGGGACATTACAAGGTAATATGAGATGCACTCATAGTAACGTCAATTTTGGCGTGTCTACAGCTGTCCCGCCTTGGTGTCTGCTTTGCAAGGGAGCAGAGCGAACTGAAAAGTAGATGCCAAGGTGTGATGAGACACGCAATCAACATCACTTGATGAGAATTGAATCAAAAGCTCGAGATGAAGCAATCTCGAAAAATTCAATGAAATCAACGATATTTGGATAAAAGAGGGAGTGTGTACGCGGGCACGAAGGAGAATGATCAACTTCCAGCGCGGTGGAAGTACCCCAGGTCACAAACCTGTAGGTTTCACCATTGGGGAGCGATTACCAGCCAATGTGGACGTGCTGCAGCCAAGGTGTATCAAGGGAAAAGATTGAAATAAGATGATAGAAATCCAAACAAGGAGTTTTCGAGAAAATGACTCAAAACAGCGACAAAACGAACCGAGGATTCCATTCAGCAATGAATATCTCATATCTTGAAAGATTAAGATCAATTTGACTCTCCAAATCAGCTTATCAGAATGATTTTTTTCAACGTTGATTCAAAGTCCTATATGAATGCATGCTGGGTTTAAAGGAAAAAGTAAAACAAATGAAAATATAAGATAATCAAGGATAATATTGTTAAGCTGTCCAGACTGGGTCAAGAAATCAATTTCGCGAGCTGATACTAAGCCGAAGCCCGTTTATCCACGCACCAACTCGTAAAAGGGAACCATCGTCCCCAGTCTCGGACGGCTCAACGGCCTATCCGTATGACTAAGACTCCTCTGGAATCATCATTATTTTTGATGGAGGGGAACTCAAATTCCAGATTTACCAAAGCCACAAGGTCCTTGATATAATCTAATAGCGTATGTAACATATAGTAAGAATGCATACAGGAAGATGGTGATAGCAATGAGCATGAGGGAACTGGGAGATGAGATGCAAACACCGTGTGACTTGGATGATGATGCCCAGTCGGTGGGACCAAGAGCTTCTTTCCTGCGCTCAAAACTTCATTAGCCAAAATATAAGGAAGATAACAAGCAATGAATATGACATTTAAGCATAGCAAGCATAGCATGAAACATAGCATTAATAGCAATCACAACATAGTCATCAAAGCAACCAAAGCTTGGTGTGGATATCATTCAAGCATGTATTAGCAAGGCGAAGCATATTTAGCATGAATAGCATGAGTTAAATCATAGCATTGCAAAACATCATTGTTTGTTGTTTTGTCATGAGGATGACAATCTTGGCATGCGAGATTGAGATTGGATGATTAGAATCATGTAATGCCCAGTGGCAAAGTGATCAGCAGGAGTTTATTAAAAGATTTGGAGAAATGCCTAGTGATCATTGTGAATATGGGGAGAATCCAAAGGTAGATGACAATGAATGGAGAGGACTCATCCCGTGTTATTGGTCCTTACAAAATTCTTGTTCCTGCAAAAGCACCATCAGAAAATACAATGCAAAATTTTTGGATTTTGGAATATGCAAATTTTTGTGGTTTTGAAAAAGATATTCAATTTTTATGTGGATTTTGAAAATATGTGAATTTTTTATGAATTTTGAAAATATTCAATATTTTTGGATTTTGAGAAATTTTTTTTTTGGATTTTGGTGTAGGAAATATTCAAATTTTTTTTTTGGATTTTGAGAAATATTCAATTTTTTTTTATTTTTGGTTTAGGCTTTGTTAATGCAGCATCAAAGGGTGTTTTTAAACCACTGGCTAGGGGTCCTTGTTCCTTCCCCTTTCGCTAAAAACTGCCCAAAGCTGAGCGTGCATTGAAGGTGGCGCCCTACGACCGGCTACCCTTGTATAACGATGCCCCTACCGAGGTCATACCCGAGAAACATTCGGTCTTGGAGGGAGGAGAGAAGAATAATTGGAGATAAGCTTTATGCAAGATGGGAGATGTCGGGACTTGAATTCCTTCCAAGGTATTAACCCTCAAAGAGGTGGTCTGTTGCGCCGGGGCTTTGTGCCTTTGATTTTTAGACCCTTGACATGCATACGACCAGGGTTTTCCCTGCGGGGACTTTGCCACTCTTGTCATGCCAAAATTCATACTTTTGAATTTATCGAAATCTTGACTTGATTTTCATAATAGCCCTTCTTGGCTAGATGTATCATGAAATTTGACTTTATTTTTATTATTTTGGGTCAAGACTGCCCCTATTTGAGACTTCTCTAGTATTGGGGATTACCTAGGTTAGTCATCTCGTCCGCCAACCTCTTGCCCTTGCATTCAGGCCGAGTAAAGAGGAGAAAAGACTTTCAGATATACTCATGGCATGGCCAAAGTAGCAACGGTGTTTTAACAAAGGAGCCAGCTAAGGACGCCGTGAAGTGTGTGCTGTGCCCAGCTAAGGGTTGCTCTTAACAAGCAGGGAGAGAATGTTGAATTCCCAGCGCGGGGTTCTTATAACCAAAGTGCTGCATAGCAAGCCTAAAGACTCTTTTCAGTTTTTTTTAAGATGAAATTCAATAAAGATAAATTCCTAGGATAAAGGCTTAAAATATCACTCTTAATCATGTTAAGAAGCACTTCACTTTGAAAAACATGCGTGAAGCAATGAGATAATGATATCATAAAATGCTTACTTACGTCAACATATTACCTTGCGATCTTTGTTGAAGCAGCTGCCGCGAGAGGCGGGGTTGATCATCGTGGGATAGTCCTCTTAGGCAGATAAAAGGATTGGAAGCAAAGGATTTGGAAGTGGCTTAACAAGAAGGAGTGGTGCTCAGACCAGACTCAGACGAATAAGGAGAAAAGGAAGAGAGGCAAGGGCTGAAACTCCCTCACTAAGGCGCGGAGACCCTGATCACATGGAAGGTCTACAGAAGAAGTGAAATATCAAGAAGAGAGGTGAGGACTAAAGCCTCGGAAGCAGTGGGAGAAAGGGCAGATGCCCAAGGCAGTGGACGTGGAAGAAGTTGGGTCGGACTCAAGATCAGGAGGAATTAGAAGAAGAAATTGATAGATGGAAAGAGGCGGATCCGGAGGGTCTGGAGGCAGAGGAGGAGAATCATGAGGGGAAGAAGAATCCGGAGGCTCCGGAAGATGAGAATCTTGAGGGACGCGGTGCCCTGGGAAGAAATAGAGAAAAAGATGATGGAAGAGGAGGAAGAAAATGAAGGATGTGATGTCCCGGAGGAGCAGAAAGATGAATCGGAAGAAAAATAGAGGTTCCGGAGGTTCCGGAGGAGGAAAATGCCAAGGGACGCGATGCCCCGGGAAGAGTGGATGAAAAGGGTCAGGAGGGTCCGGAGGTTCCGGAGGGATGACGAAAGAAGGGATGTGATGCTCTAGGAGAGGGAATAAGAAATCCAGAGGATCCGGGGGAGGAAGACACCATGGGGCGTGATGCCCAGGGAGGACGGGAGAGGAATCTGGAGGATCCGGATATGGAGGTGTAGAGGGGCGCGATGCCCTAAAAGGGAGGTCCGGAGGTTCCGGAGGGATAAGATACCGAAGGACGCGATGCCCAGGGAGAATCAGTAAGAAGCCTAGAAGATCCAGACGTGAGGGTGTGTAGGGGCGCGATGCCCAAAGAGCAAATCCGGAGGTTCCGGAGGAATGGAATTAGAAGGGTCGGGATGCCCCGAAAGAAGATAGAAAGAATAAGATGGAGAATCCGGAGGTTCCGGAGAGGGAAGATACCATGGGACGTGATGCCCGGGGAGAAGAGAAAGATCCGGAGGTTCCGGAAGAGTGGAATCAGAAGGGGCGTCATGCCCTAAGAGGAGAGATAAAACACCTGGAGGTTCCAGGGAAATAGCAGGAAAGGGGACGCGATGCCCCGGGGAGAGTGGATTAGAAGAGGATGAAGATGGATAAGATGAGAAATGCGGAAGATCCGGAGGTTCCGGAAGGCGGGAAAGATACGGGTCCGGAAACCTGGGAAAGAAGAAGTGCAAATGTATGCGGATGCAATGCAACAGATGCGATGAATGCATGGATGCAACAGAATGCATGAGATGCAAAGAATATGAAGAACATGAAGGGTGAGAGGATGAGATCCTCCCCCTTACCCTTGGAGTGGCCCATTAAGAAAATGTGATAAACAAGAATGTGGATGACATTGAATAGAAGGTGGATGAAATAGTGGAAGGCCCCTTAGCACCAAGATAATCGCCCCTCCATGGCAATGAAAGTGTATAGCCAATTGACCCAATGGATAAAGCAAGAGCCCATGATGAAGCTTCAATGGTAAATGACAACTTCCTTGAAGAGTGAAAAGTAATAGTGTGAGAGAGTTGGAAAGTCGGGATAAGAAGCATTGTGTTGCCCAGGGATTGCGACATATAAAGAATGTTGAACAGAATAGGCATTCGCCCCTTGTATGGAAGAAAAGGTTCGAGGTTTGAAAGTTGGAACAAGGGGTGCCCTGCCTGGCCCTTGGGCGCAAACTTACACGGCATCAAAGTTTGACATTCTCTCTTAGTGAGCAGTGGCGGGAACTTGGCCTCTTCGACCATGCTTGGCACAACAACCCGGATCGGCATCCGGCATATAAACTCTTGCATCTTGAATAGCACGTCCGTGGCCAAATCCTTCTTGCCCGACTCTTGATTATCTTCGGCACAAGTACTTACAGAAGGACGTCCATTTCGAGTAGTAAAGGGGGGTGAAGCGGAGGCAGAAGGCTCCATAGATGGTGGAGGTATAATGGAAGGTGTTGGAGAAAGGGTGAGTGGAAGCGAAGGTTCAAACATGTCAAGCTTCTCCCTTTGCTTGGAAGCAGTCGGGGTTGGCTCGAGTGCAAAAAGGGGTGGACCTTGCTCAGGACTAGTCACGGGTAAGGGTGAAGGGTTAAGTAGTGGAGTAGGGGTTATAGGCATAGTGGGTTTTGGGGTTAAAGGGATAATGGAGGGTTGAGGTGGCGAACAAGGAGGAGGAGTAATAGAAGGCTTGGCAGAGACCGGCGTAGTGGAGGGTGATGGAGGCTCGACGGAGGCCGGTGGAGTGGAGAGTAGTGGAGGTTTGGCGGAGGCCGATGGAATAGAGGTTAATGGTGTAAAAGGAGAGGGTTTGGTGCGCTGAAAATGCCGGATGGGGCGAGAGGTGTCAGGTATAGGGGAAGACGCATGATGTGGTGGTATGGGTGATTGGAATGTCGACCCGTCATCGTAACACCAAGAGGTCTCATAAATGGGAGTTGGATCGGGGACTGTGGCATAGTCCTGAGCAAGGGGTTCATCCAGTGGTAGCGGAGGGAGAGGGAAGCGAAGGAAACTCGGAAGGGGTGCTTGCAGAGCTTCATCGTATGCCGCCTCAAATTCTTCAATCGCCGGTTCTTCATTAGCAGGTTCAAGTGGACACCGTAGTGAAGGCATGCATGTGGGTGGTGGAATGTAATGGTATTGTGTATGCGGGGGCGGAAGGCCATATGCGTGAATTGGGTGAATGGGTGGAGAATGGACGGCGTCCACTGGAATGTTGAGACCTGCCGGCTCTTGCTTGCTTGTACTGTTGATACTGTAGTCGTCTTTCCTATCCTTCCAATCTTTCTCCATCTTTGTAATGTCGTTTAGAGCGGCATGGAGGGGATTGACTGGAGTAGAAGGAGCGGGCCGTGGGCGAGTAACCCTCTTTAATTGTTCCTCCAACGAAGTGACTTTGTCGAGAAGCGTTTGTTGGAGGGATGTGACCTAGGTAACAGAGAGTTGGCAGGGCCTTGAAGAAGGGGCCGCATAAAAAGGCCGTGGAGGGGGCGTGACGAGTTGACCCAAATGAGGACCCGGCCGGGCCAGGTTGGAAGGAACAGATGGGCCTTGGGGCCGTGAATAGGGAGGAATAGAAAGAGGCGGGTGATGGGCCACCCGAATAGGAGTATGTGTGGATGAAGGAGGCGGGTGATGGGCCACCCGAATAGGAGTAAAAGGAGGATGAGATGAATGAGATGCGCCCTCAACAGCGGCCTGAAGGACTTGGATTTGCTGAGGGGTGAGATGATCTAAGGCGTGAATGATCTGGGAGACCTTCTGATCGTCAGGAGGAGACGTCCCCGAAGGAGTGATGGCTCGCAACTGAGGCAAGGGACCATGAGATTGGATATTGCCCATGGGTGGGGCAACACCGTGAAAGTGAGGGCATGGTCCCTTTAAAAGATTATGGTGAGAGTTGTGATGAATATGTTAAAATTGAGGGGAATAAGATGTGCTAGGTTGATCACCCTCATGAACATTAATTGAATTAAACATGTTGACTTTCTTATCAAGGTAATCCAAACAATTCAATGTGCAATCAAAACAGCTCACAGAGATAGCAAACAAGTTGGGATGGTTACCTTTGATTTCTTTTATTTGAACCTTGGTGAGTTAAAGTGATTTTTAACAAACTTTGGAGTGATTCACACAAGGGAGGGACCTAGTTTAAATATAAGTTCACTTCGATGCCAACTAGGAACACTCTCTCACCGTGCATAGGCCAACTAAACCCGGGACTTCAAAGGTACAACCTGCCCAACGTCCGTGAGGGAATCAACGGGTGCGGGGACTTACGGAGGCCTGGTTTAGGAATTTCCAATCTAAAGAGACGGAATGCTCAATGGAGGGTCCTTCCTTCACCAAGAGGGGTGTAAAATCTCCTACCAATGTGGGGAGAGGAGGTCTCCCAAACCAATGCAAATGGATGAATGCAGCAGGCAGTATCAAGCAGATAACAACACATAACAAAATGACGACCTGGGAAAGGTCGCTATATCAAGAAGTGGCGTCTGAGCGTCAGTCGCTAGTCACTGCGAAAAGTGCAAACAGAGGAAAATAACGCCTTAGGGTGAGGCGCTTTACATAAAATGGACGCCCGGGAGTTGGGGCGTCAATTATCAGTAATCCAGATGAATAATCAATGAAAATTAAAATAACACCTTACAGTAAGGCGCTGTATCAAGAAAGGACGCCCGTGAACAGGGGCGTCAAATAGTAATAATCAACACGATAATAAAAAGACGCCTTCCCGTGAGGCGCCGCACTAGTGAAAGACGCCTCTGACAGGGGCGTCAGAAGAAAATGATGCCTTGATGTAAGGCGTTACTATGACAAAAGACGCCTCTGTGAGGGGCGTTAATTCTTTCAATACTTCAACGGCCACAGAGCTCAACCAGTGAAAAATACCGACAGTAAAACACTCACAATCACAATATGGGAATCATGGCAATCAGCAACATGAAATGGGATATAACATGCTCATCATTTTTTTTAAGAGGTGGATAAATGGAATTTCTAAAAATCTATCAAACTAACCAATCACATAGGGGAAGTGCTACGTGGAGCACAAAGGGAGGTGCACCGTGGGTGCCAAAGGGGAGATGGCACACGTGGGTGCCCAAGGGGAAAGGGTAATCAAAAGAAAAATAAAAGTGGTCCCACCGTGATCGCCAATTTGTGAACACCTAAAAAGATGATCATCTCTCCGACATAAAAGGATAGAAGATAGCAAAAAACTAAATAAAAAGGGGAGCAAGAGATTGCTATATAGAAGGTGATCGCCAGAGGAGTTACCTCAATGAATGCGGGAGATAGTGGGTGACTTCCTTCTGGTCCGATCGGCCGGCCGATGGAGAGAGTCTCTTTGATTACCCTTGCAAATAGAGATAAACACCAACAAAAGTATGGAATTAGATTCACGGTGTAGCACCAAAATCTTGAATATAAAAATAACGTGAAGATCATGCGAGTGAACACACCTTTCGGGCTCCAACCCTTTAACCCCTTATGCAAAAGGGAAGGATAAAAATGCTATGAATGAGATAAAGTACTAGTGTTGCACCGATGGAAGAAGTCTCAACGTGGTTGAGAAAGAGGAATAAAAAGAGAGGAAAATGATGCATGCAGAGCTAACAAATGCAGAAAGATACAAAGAAGGAGTAAAGAAAGCCTCTGGGGGATATTCTCCTGTGCGTGCAGTTGCTCTTGATGGGGTTCAGGAAGAGCCTCCAAAAGATGAAGCCTTGGACGCAGGGAGCTCTTCTCTCTGAGCAACCAGTTGGGCAGCACCTCCCTGTAAAAATTAAAAATCGGCCTCCCTCAGCCTGAGCCGTAGGGGCTCTATTTATAGGGGAAAATGGAGTTTAAGTCCAACAACAATTAGGATAGCTTGGTTTTAGCAAGAGTCAAATATTGGAAGGGGTCCTCTCAATCATGGAAAGTCTTGGGGTCCTTTTCGAAGTGAAAATGGGTTCAAAATGAGGAAAGAAGAGGTTTCTGGAAAAATTGGAATTCAACACGAATTAACGCCTTGGAGACGGTCGTTTCTTAAAATGACGCCCGCGGAGGAAACGTCAATTTCAGAATTGACGACTCGCAAAGGGGCGTTATTTATAATTTAACACAAATTTCGGTCGGATCCAAACTCTCAAAATATAGCAATGAAAATGACGACCGACACAGGGGTGTTAATTGAAAATAACACCTTGCATAAGGGCGTTAATCAAAATGATAAAAAGTCAAAAACAATGGACGACCGTGAATTCGGGCGTCAATTAAATTGACGTCTGATTCAAGGACGTTATTTCAAAATATTCAAAACAGGGTCATTTTTCATTTCTCAATATTATTTTCCCATTTTTTAGGTGGAGGTGCATCTCATTGTGCTGATTCAATGACTATTTTTCTGTATTTTTCTGTCACCCGGAAGGCCACCAAATCACCTTTGGAAGAGAGTTAAAAATAATATTTAAAAAATCAAATTTGAAATTGACGACACCCTGCATGTCGTTAATTTAATTTCTTTTATTTTTTATTTATTTAAATCAAACACACGCCCCTTCATGTGTCGTTAATTCCAAAAAAAATCTAAAAAATCTCAGAAAAATTTAGAAAAATAGGAAAATGAATGGAATTGACGCCTCTATTGATAGTCGTCCATTTTTTTAGAAACGCCCAAGGCTAAGCCGTTATTTAAAAGACGCCCCATGTCAAGTCGTTAATTCTGAAAAATTCATAAAAATAGAGAAAAATTCCCAGAAAATCCAGAAAAATAGGGAAAATAATAAAAGGGAGAAAAAAATGGAGAAATCCAAGAAAAGTGAGAAAAACCACTTAAACAAAGTTAATTTGAGGGTCAAATTGGGACACTACAAGGTAATATGAGATGCACTCATAGTAACGTCAATTTTGGCGTGTCTACAGGGGTGTCTTCTCTGCCGGATCAGGTATTACTTGGGCTTGCGGGGCCTGTTGGGTTTCTGCCTTCTCTTGCATGAACTCGGTAAGGTTCGGGATGTTGCTAGTCTTTTCCCTTGACAGAGGAGGACTTGACAGGGGTGGGGCCGAGAGGCTACTTGCTTCTTTGAACTGTCGAGACTCTCGGGAGACATGACTGCCTTTCCCCTTGAGTCGTTGGAAACTCAATAAATGAAGGGGTATTCTGGCCGATCGGCTCTCCGGGGTAGAGACCCGAGGGAGGGGGAATTTCCATGCCTTGGATCCTAGGTTCAGGGATGTGATATGGCTGTTCTCCCCTGAGCAGGATGTTATGGTTGGCTTGAGGAGGGCGTCCCCACTTCCTTCCTGACCTGGTGGCATGCTGGGAGGTGGATGCTTCAGCCTGGTTCACTTCTGATGGCTCAATGGGTGTCTCTTGCTCTTCCTCCCCTAGAGAGAGGGCAGTGTCAAACAATGCCGACAGGGTGTTGCAGGAGAGAACAACCCCGCTCTTCTTATTGTTTCTGGGCCTCTTCTTCTTCTTTTTCTTCTCTTCTTCAGTGGCTGGCAACTGGCCTTGGGGAGGCTCACCCCACAAGAGGGGCTATTCCTTCACCTCGGCTTCTGCTTCTGGAGCCAGTTCGAGTGACTCGAACTCCCTCCAGGGGACATATTCCTTCAGCTCGACGGGCCGGATTTCGGGCTGCTCATACTCTTCAAGCCCATCGATAATGGCCTGGAGTCTTTCCACTGCGGGACTGGTCTCTTTGTGCACCCGCATCGGGGTATGTTTCTTCTTGTTGTTGGTGAAGCGCCTCATGACTAGCCGGGGGGCTGTATCATGCCATACAGGCGTCACTGATGGTGGGACTGGTCGAGGTGTGACACCCCTTATATAAACCTCTGGCGTGGGCCGGGGGGCCTACCTTCTTCTTCTATTCCTCGTCGGTGCAGCCTGCCAACCTCCTTGGTCTTGAGCTGGTGCCATGACAAAGGCTTCATAGGTTGCAGCTGTACTGGTCTCTGCCCATTCCTCAGGCAGTTGTTGGTAAAGAGAGATCATGTTAACAGAAGTGCCGAGGTTTGGCATCTCATGCGGCTGCGGAGGATCCACCTTGTTCTCCCCCATGTCCAGTTCTCCCTTCTTCACCAAGGATTCAATGACATCCTTGAAGATGTAACACTCCTCGATAGTATGCCCCAGCATCTGGTGGTACGGGCAGAAACAAAAATCATCCTTTCTTTTTATGTCGCCAGGCCTCTTTGGTTCTGGCAATGTAATTTTATTGTATCTGGTGGCCCATTCAAACAAGATCCGGGACTTATCTCGAGGAAAAGAATACAACTTATTCCTCATTTTCTCCTGCAGGGAAGGACCTTCCCGTCGTTCTGTAGCCCTGGCTGGAGGTGGGTTGGCCGTCTCCTTGGCCTTCTCCGTCTATTTCTCAAAAGCTTGGAAGTCCAATGTGTGGACTTCTGGCGGCATCGGCTTCTTCTCGGCTTGTCTGGCCCTTTGACTTCTGGCGGCCTCGATCTCCACCACTATATTGTTTAAGCGGTCAAATGACTTTATTTCCGCACCGATCATTCTCTCAAGGATTTCTTTCTTCAGGTTCTGTTTACAAATTTGCACCGCGTCCTCCTGATGCGGGGGACGCCTGCCTCTCATGCTGAGGTTCCTCCACCTCTTTATGTAGTCGAGTGCCGACTCATCACTTCTTTGCTTTGTGGCGTAGAGTTCTGCCACGGTGACCTCCCGTTCAGCTATGTAGAACCTTTCTTTAAATTTCTTCTGCATGTCGGGCCAGTCTACAATGGACCCGGCGGGCAGGCTCGAGTACCATTCGAAAGCAAGCCCGGTAAGTGTTGAGCCAAAGAATTAGAGGAGATAGGATTCATCTGCAGCTAAATCCCCCATAATATTCACATAGTAGGCGATGTGCTCCCTGGGAGACCCTTGCCCATTAAACATTTCAAATTTCGGCGGTTTGGTGATGCCGACCGGGAGCCTCCTTGCAGCATAGTGTCCCGATAAGGTACCCGATACACATCAAAGGGCGTGCAATCACTATCGCCCCTCTCTGCCAGCTTCATGTCTATCATCTGTTCCAACATGAGTCTGTTCACCGTCACCGGGTCCACCGGGTTCGGGTAGAAATGAGCCGGTTGCGCCAGTGGCGTCGTTAACACTATCGCCTGAGTCGCAATGGTAGATCCCTGGAACGGTAGGTTCGGCGGCGGGGCCGGAGTTATATGTTGTGGCTGGTGCAGAGGTATGCCCCCGGTGTAGCCGGAGATCGGCGGAGACACCGTCGCCTGTGGAGAAGCTTCTGAGGCCTGACCGTTACCTCCAGGGGTCTCTGGTAGTGCTTCGGTTTGCCCGGACGTTGAGGGTTGAGCCGCTCTGTCGGTCAACTACTTTTTTAGCAACTCGATCTCTCTTTGATATTGTTGCATCATGAGTAATATAGTGGGGTCACTCATTGAGAGGCTGGGGGTGCCCCCTCTTTCTGGAAGTGGATGGTCCTCCCGTGGTACCTTCAGTAATGACGTTGGCGGCCAGGGCCGTCGACGATTCCTCGTAGACAGTTCCTTCAATGCGAGCTTGTGTCTTTTCGGTTGCTGCCTTCCTTCTTCTGGTGAGAGGTCCTGGCCTTGCCGCAAGTCTGGCCATTTCTTCGGGCTTGGTCGGTAAGGCCTCGTACCGGCCGGACACTCCTGCCATGTTGCAAGTGTAGACCCTTATGTCCCTACCTTTTCTTGTTGCTCTCCTTGACGGCCTTCCTGGGAAGACCAATCTGTCAAAGACCGACCCCCGTGGCCTCGCCTCTTCCCTCGGTGGGGACTGATAGCGCTCCTCGGAGCAGTTCCTCGACTCGGCACTAGGCACGGATCGGGCTTCTTCTTCTTCAAATGCCGAGGCTACTGCCCCAAGCAATCTCTGACGACCCAGGGGAGTGCTCCCCGGGCCCTGCAGATAGTTTCTCATGGCCTGCTCCACCCCTTCCCAATCTTGATCTGGAGGAGAAGCCGGTGGTGTGGCCCTGTTAACAGTAACAGGCATGTAGGCTGCAGGCTCCTCACGGGCAGCCTGGTAGTGATGTCGGTAGTGTCGACGGTGGGTATTCTCTGGTGGGGTCAGTGTGGCCGATGCCGGCTGATAGACGGGGGTCGATGCCTTGACCCGGTCTGCTTGTTGAGCCCTTGCCGGGTGAAAGGTGCTGGGTCCCGCCTGTGCCGGTGAAATGGCCCGGGCTGCCTTGGGAATCCACGCCTGCTTGTCCTTAGTCGGCCTAGGGGCCGGTCGGTGCTGTGGGACTGTGGCTGGAGCTGTGAGCGTCATCCTGCCCTTCATCTTCCCGAGTGGCTGGAAGGAGTTACGCACTGGAACGGCGGGTACGATGCGATCCGGGATTGCTTCAGAGCGCCGCCCGAAAGTTGCACCCGGAGCGTTCCGACGACAGCAGACTTGCCGGTGCCGGAGACCCGGCCTCGGGATGATGTGGTTGCATGACTCCTCCGGAGCCTTCTCTGATGGGAAGCCGAGCCTGGGCGAGATGGGCCGGTGGCTTCGTGCACATGGTGCACGTTGCAGCCCAATATCTTCATAGGGGCAGCCTTGGGGGATTCAGCCATTGGTCGGCTGGCAGCAACTTCGGTGGCCCCCTGGATGGAGGCGTCGTTCTTGATTCCGTCAGACGCTTCCACGTCCAACAGGTGAGTGAAGGCCACTCCCAAAAAGTTGGGGAAGCCAATTGAGGGAGGGAAGCTCCCGAAGGTGAGAGGGATGGCCATGTAGCCGTTCCGCATGTGACTCTCGACGGGTTGGTGGCTGAAAGTGAGAGCCATCTGGATGTCCATAATGCAACCTGCATTTGCAAATTAGGGAATCAGTATTACAAGAAAGGGGCCGTGGAGCCCTTGGTTCCGGCAAAAAGATAAAGGGTGATCCAGTCCCACCGGGCGTGCCAGACTTGTGGACACACTTTTTATTAAAAGATGTGATTTTATTTATTTATTGTTTATTAAGTGCGTGGGCGTGCCAGTCACAAAGTGACGATTTGTTCGGGCTTCGTGGAAGCCCGTGGTGCGCTCGATCTGACTCAATCAGGCAATTGTGTGGTTCGGGTCGGGACTGAGACCCGTTGTGCCATAAAGGCCACAACGTCATTTACATCCCCTCGAAGAGGGGAATACCCTTGATTAATTGCCAGAAATAAGAGCTCCACGGTCGAAAGAAATATTGATTAACGCGGGAAGGAAACCACCCGTCGGGTTATGCGGTGAGCCCGAGGTGGGGGCCTGAATACTCGAGTCATGTCGGTCACTGATGAACCATTTCATGTTTAGACACAAGTTCACACGGAAAACGAGACGATAACCCGGAAGACGAATCCGTACAAATGTTTGCCGAGGGACGGCAATTTTAATGCAGGGAGGCAAATCAAATCCCGACGAGGGAGGGGACCCTGATGAATTATCGGCCCGAAGTAAGGCCGGGCGGTCACCATGACAAGAGAGAGAACTCCCGAGAGCGACTTCCAGCTTACGGGGGGGGGGCATCATTAATATCCTCGGGTTCGGAATCCAGGAAGGAGAGACTGCTGCCATATTGTTGTATTCACGATGGTCGTTGACACTTGTTATTCTCGTTTGTTTATTGACATTACCCTTTCTTTGCTATTATTTTCCCTTGTTGTCGTCTTGGTTGAGGCCACCCCTTTTATCTCACTATTGTTATTACTATTCATCATTCCTTTTATCATGTAGCCCCCCCTCCCTTTTTATTGCATGCATGTGTGTATTCATAGGGGAGATGACGGAGGCTAGGGTGTACCGCTGGGAAGAGTGGGGGCGTACCGCTAGACTGAAGATGGGCGTACCGCTGAAGGGTGAAGGGTGGAGTGGACCGCTGAAGGGGCTGAGAGTGCACCGTTGGAAGAATGTGGAGCGTACCGCTAGACTGAAGATGGGCGTACCGCTGAAGGGTGAAGGGTGGAGTGCGTGAACAAGCCGCAAGGATTGTACAGACTTGCTGCTGTGCAACAGACAATGTATAGACTTGGCCAGCGGTACAATGGCCGTGTGGACTTGGCAGCATGATGCACACGATGTGCAGACTTAATGCAATGCAAGAAGGAGCAATGTATAGACTTAGGCAGACTTCGCTAGCGTGGAATGTGTAGACTTCATGCGATGCAACGTACAAACTTTAGAAAGGAATGTGCAGACTTGGTGCATGAAGTAAGCCAGTGAAGAATATATAGACTTTCACAATGTATGGACTTGCCAAAGGAATGATGCGTGAGCAGATAATCAACATGTAGACTTAGCCAAGGCAACTAGACGATGTACAAACTTGAGCAAAGCGAGGTCTGTACAGACTTGAGAGTTCATAACGTACAGACTTATGAGTGCAACGTAGGTAGAACTGCCAATGTATAGACTTATAAGTGTATGCGACCAGACAGTGTGCAGACTTCATGCACAGGCTGTACAGACTTCAGCTCAAATAATGCAATGCCGCTGGGAGGATGCGCACCGCTCGGAGGGCAAGAGGGGGGGGGGGCGTACCGCTGGGAAAGGAACTGGGGGAGTGCGCCGCTAGAGGGCCAAAGAGGAGCGTACCGCTGGAGGATAGAAGATGTGCTGCTGAAGGTAAAAGGGAGTGTACCGCTAGGAAAAGTGGCAGACGAAATCAGGCAGAGTGTGCCGCTAAAGGGGTGGCCAGGGCTCAAGGGAGGGCTTCTTGTTCAGCTCAGGGTGAAGCATCTTAGATGGTTAAGCTCTCATTTTTCCTGTCATGAGGTTGAGTCCCAAGTCATATTTTTAGCAATGCAGTGCTTAAAGTCTCGTTCAGTTCAGCTCCTTGAATCTTGCATAGTTCTTTTAGTTGATTAGAATGTTTTCACTGTTGCTCAGTCCATATGTCTGCCGCTTCTTTTCATCTTTTTTAGATTGATTGTTATTCCCGACAAAAATTCGGCAGCACCTCCCCCTGACCCGGGTGGTAAAGGAATAACAAGGAACATGCCCACGGGGGTGGCATGAACCAACATCTGAGGAGGGTGCCTGAGCAGCCGCCTTTAGGGAAACCTCGGAAAACTCAGAGAAAACAACGAACAAGAACCAGTAGACAGATGCAAGCTATGAGTATATCGGGGAGGTGCTGGCCAAAGATGACCGGGCTGACAGTTCAAGGGTGTGCCGCTGGGCGGCCAAGGAAGGGAAGTGTGCCGCTGACAAGAAGAGAAAGGGTGCACCGCTGAATGGCCCTAAGGAGAGTGTGCCGCCAGGCAGACTCAAGGAAGGCTGTACCGCCGAACAGCCAAATGAGGGAGGCGTGCCGTTGGGGGGGGCCCTGAGTGGTAGAGTGACTGAGAGCTTAAGGGTGTGTGGGCATGCCACTGGTCCCGAGGGAGGGCAAAGGAGGATGCTCTGGGCATCACGTGACTCCAATGTATCAAAGAGAATGGGCTCCCACAGACCCGAGATAGAAGGGGATATCAAGGGTTGTTGTGCAACGGAGAGCCATTGAAGAGGGATGAAGCTAGCCATACTCTATTGACTGCATAAACTAGCGCTACGGGAAATCAAGTAGAACAGGGAGTTGGGAGGTTGAGGGAAGAGAAAGCAAAACCACAAGAGACCGGTGAGAAGAAGATAACAAATGCAGTAAGAAGCAGAACCAAACACCATTTCATTCATGGAAGATTCAGGATGATAAGAAAAAGGAGTCATGGCCCGAAGACCACACATCATACAATGCATCCCTGAACAAACGGAGGGAAGAAAATAAAGAATAGAAAAAAAAAAGAGTTGGAGAGAGGGCTGGAACGAGGAAGGGTAACCATTCCCTATCCTCTATTCCTCCCCCTCTACTACATGCAACACTCCTCTCTTCTTCCTACATTTCCTCTACCTTCTTCTTCTCTTCTTCCTTGCCTCGAACGGGCCTCTTCGCACGAAGATGCTCTCTTCTCTTTCTGTGTTTTTTTCCTCTAGCAGAAATCCATCCTCTTCCTTTCTGTCTGTGGGGGGCCTTTTATATGCGGGCGGTTGACGAGGTCGCCTCATGATGGCACTGCCATCGAGGTTGACTTCGGTATCTTCCTCGTCAGTCGAAGATCTCCCCTCCTCCAGCCAGAAGGTGACACGATGACAGGCGCTAGCTGGCTTCGAAGTGGCTGGACTGCGGGCCAATGGGTCTGCCTATTGACCGTTGTGTCTTCTTCCGGTGCATGCCGTCGGGAGGCTTTCAACGCTGTGCCACTGGGGAAAGGGCGCATGGCGTTGAGGGCAGAAAGGCTGTGCCGCTAAAGGGCCAAAGGCCTTGCCGCTGAAGGGGCCAAGAAGCCCTGTGCCGCTGGAAGGGCCAAGACTGGTGAATGAGTGTATAGACTTCGTGGGCAAGGCAACCGGACGATGTACAGACTTGAGAGTTCACAATGTCTAGACTTTGGCAAATCAAAGGCTGTACAGACTTCAACTTAGCTGCAATGTATAGACTTGCAGGGGCCTGCGTCAAAAGCGGTGTACATACTTCATCAATGTATAGACTTTGGCAAAGCAAAGGCCGTACAGACTTCAACTCAGCTGCAATGTATAGACTTGCAGGGGCCGATGTACAGACTTGGAAGCTCCACCGGCAGATGTACAGACTTCACCAATGTATGGACTTGGAAGTTGAACTGGTGGATGTACAGACTTCACCAATGTATGGACTTGAAGGTTGAACTGGTGAATGTACAGACTTCGATTGTGCAACTGCCAAAGTACAGACTTGGAGCTCGGATGTATAGACTTCGCGTTTGCCTGAACTCTGTACGGACTTGCCACATGAGTGTGTAGACTTCGCGTTTGCCTGAACTCTGTACAGACTTCACACTATGAGCATGCATGAGCCTGTACAGACTTTAGACATGAGTGTATAGACTTCAGCTGACGGATGTATAGACTTGGTGAAACCCTGAATGAAGCGTGCCGCTGAAGGGCTAGATGGCCGTGCCGCTGGAGGGCCACATGGCCGTGCCGCTGAAAGGCTGAAGGGCCGTGCCGCTGGGGGTTTATGGCCGTGCCACTGAAGGGCCTCAGGCCCGTGCCGCTGGAGGGCCTTTGCTCTTGCTTAAGTAGCTTGAAGCCGTGCATTCTTCGGGATATTTCTTCACTGTTAAGGGCCCGAGGGAGGGTCCCTATCAGTGTGTTAATTCAGGAGGACATCCTGTGACTTCTCGGTCTCTTAATGCGCCCGTGCGAATGCGGGGATTTGCCGGGCGGTAGTATCTTCCCGGAGCCCTGATGGCCAGTCTCTCCGGGTCTTCTTCCTTTGACTTTGACATTAATGCGGGGCTTAGCGGGACACATGGATGTGCAATTTTGCACGTCCACAGAGCTTACCTGAGATAATGACTCCTTACCTTGATTCTTTACGTCCAAAAAGTAAGGGTCGCACAGTTCAGAACTATGCCCTATTTATAGAGTTTGGGCTAGGGTTTGAGGATTAGATCGATTCTAGAGTCCTTGTTTTGTCATAATCTAATCTCTAAGAGTCCTCAGTATTATTATAACTCTTCCCAAGTCGATCTTTAGTGGATAAGAGTCCAAAGTTTTAATCTTTGTACTTGTTCTTTCTTTTACGGAACTAACAGGATGTAACGGTCTACGGCCAGTGTGTTAGAGGCATGTGACGGTCTTGCGATAGACCGTTACATTACTCATTCCCAGAGTTCAAAGGAAATCAAACTCTTCAGTGTTTTGGGGTTCATAGAGTGTGACGGTCGCCGACATATGCGTTACATGGCTGTGACGGTCGTCCGATGGACCGTTACAGTCAACGTGGATAGAGTTCTAAATTGATCAAACTCGTCTATTCATTATCCGCCTAATTATCTGTATTAAGTGGTATTTATCCTTATAATTCTGAGGACAAGCTTAATAACCTTCTAGAATATGGGCCAAACTAAATGGGCCTGATCTTAAAACCCTTTAGACTTTAATTAAGTGAGTTGGGTTAATTGATTAACACCATTTGGCCTTATAACTCCAAATTAGTCCATTAATTGCTAATAATGCCAGAAAATTATCAAATAAATTCTGGGGCACTACACCGGGTTCCCTCTGTGGCTTCAGAGGAAGAGAGGATCAGATCCTCTAGGTGGTTCAAGCTATTAGTCAGCGGAAATCAAGCTGTGCTGCTCAGCGGATCAAGCTGTTTGTCAGCCGGAAAGCCTCATCGAGTTTGGTGAGGGGTGGACGTAGGTTGTGAGGTAACAACCGAACCACCTTAAAATCCTTGTGTTATGGGTAGTATACTTTGTGAGCTTGTTCCATATCCTCTATCCCTACTTCACAGGTTTGTGTGTTACTTACGCTGTTTATTTTCTCTGCCACTCAAGCGTTCAGCTTGCACAATAGTCTCATCTCGATCCTCCTGCTATCGTAGCTAACGTGGATCCTCTCAGGTGTCTGTAGCACTCTTGCTTACAGACACTTTGGAGCATCTCCCAAGCAGAGGAAGTTATCACGGTGTGTGAGCAGCTTTCTCCCTTGTGTATCTAACTACATTTGCGCCTTAGACTGCCTACTGCACCCTTGCAAACAGGGACCAAGGTGAAAGCTTTCTCAAGTAACTTCATCTTGCTGAACACTCATTCTTCCTAGCGGATCATCATAGCTCTCCCATCTGGGATAATCATTTAGCGTAACTTTACTGTTTCAAGATCTCTATGGTGTTTTTGATTACATCTCATTTGGTTCTGAGCTGCTAGTGAAGAAGTGTCGACCTCTCTCTTGAGGAGTGTCGACCTGACTGGACTAATCATATTAGAGGTGTTGACCTCACTCCTGAAGTGCAGACTCCAGCTCACTTCATAGCTGGATCCTACTAAAGGAGTGTCGACCTGCCTGCTGGGAGTGTCGACCTGTCTGAACTGAGCATTGAGAGGTTAACGTCATTACTTGTTCCATTCTTATCTAATCCGCTGCGCTGTATGCTTAAGTAATTCATTTACCTTATAAGAGTGGTTTATGTTTTTATGAGTCAAGATTTAAATATGCCAAAGTTCTTAATAGGATCTATTCAACCCCCCTTCTAGATCCGATTGCACTCTGTGGGACCCAACAATTGGTATCAGAGCCTAGCTCTACTATTCCTAGATCCAACGATCTACATGGAAAGATCCCAATGCATTTTGAGAAAATGGCTTCATCTGCTACACATGCTTCGAAGGTTTCTCCACCTATTTTTGATGGTTCAGATTTTTCAATATGGCTGAGAGGAATGTGCGTCTATGTCAAACTCACAGATCCACAATTGTGGAACCTTATATACATTGGTCCAAATGAGCTGCCATCAGATTCAAATGTATGGTCAGCTGAACATAAGACCAAACATGACAATAACCTTGCTACACTCAACTTAATCAAAGTTGCGGTTGATGATAGATTACTTGATCTTGTGTCTACCTGCAGCACAGCTAAGCAAGTTCTGGAAGTGTTGATGAACATCCATGAGAAAGAAGATCAAGAGCATCAATGCCTTATGGCTGATCGATCAGAGTAGTCAAGCAATCCATCCTCATCTCAGGTAAGCTCTGATTCTGAAGACTTTACTTTTGAAGAGCTTATGGGTGCATATGATCAGTTGATCGAGCAGTACAAAAGATGAAATCTGAAAACAAAAGATTGAAAAAGGATTTGAAGAAAAATAGTCAAGGTAAGAGTCACGCTTGTGAAAATTGTTCCAACCTTGAAGAGCTCAACAATACTCTTGCTTTTGACTTGGATCTAAACAAACAAACCATCGTATGTTTAAACGATGAAATCAGAATCCTTCAAGAAGAAATCATAAGGTTGGAAGAGACTGTTCAAAAACTTAAAATCCAACCAATCCGTCAGAATGAAAGTCCTTTTTGTAACAATTGTTCAGCTTTTGAAGAGCTAAATGACACTCTTACCTCTGACTTGGATGTGAATAAGCAAACCATTACATGCCTAATAGATGAAAATAGAATCCTTCAAGCTAAAATCACTAGGTTGGAAGAAATCATAAGACAACTTCAAAACCAACCTAAATCAATCTCTAATGAACAAACCATGTCGGACAAGCTAATCCCTGATACAAGGTTGATTGAAGAAATAAAAATGGTAAAAGAACAAAACGACATGTTGCTTGAAAAACTGTCCATTTATGAGAAGGGCAAGGGTATTGCCCATGACAGTTCTGAAAAACTGAATGGACTTCAAATGGAGATTGAAAATTACAAGGGGGTTAATGCTATGCTCAATGAGCAATTGGCTGTGTGTGAGGAGGACCTCGCTGAAACCGAGCTGCACGTCTCCTCATTGGAGAATGAAATCAAAGATATTAATGACTCTCTGTCTAAGTGTATGCATGATAAGGAAAGCATGAACAGACTCTTGGAAACAAGAGTAAGTCATCATGAGGGAGATTTGGGTTACAAACCCGAAAACCAACGATTCTTCAGAAGCAAGGCCTACATCACTTCTGTCAAGGGTAAGAATGAAGCCAGCACTTCTTACCACCTCCCAATACCGCATGCTGCTCAGAAAAATCAAAAATGCATTGGTAAGCAGAAAGAGAAGGCTCTCATGCAAAAATAGAAGCCCCAGTCTGCTAGTCTTGACATGTACAACAGGAAAAGCCATGATGACTACTATGCATCTCATAAAGTGAATGTTTACTACTTTCATTGTGGCATGCTTGGTCACACTGTACATGACTGTCTCACCTTGAAAAATGATGAACCAAAAGCAGGAAAGGATTCAAGAATTACTGTTGAAATCAAGGGCAAAAGATAGGTCAACTCTAGCAGAGGAAGTATGCAGCAGAACTCTGCACTGAACCGCATGGGGAATCAGAAGAGTCAACACTTCCATTCGAATAGGTCGACACTCCCCATGGTCTTCAACAGAAATCACCTTCCTTGCTGCTACCACTGTGGAAAGATTGGCCACACAGTCCAGGACTACTGGCGACTGAGAGGTAGGAGCGACTCTCATAATCAACATAACAGTATACATGCTCACTCGCAATGGAACAATGCACATGTGCACAGAAAAAATGGTAAACACCCTGTGCGTTGTTTCTATTGTGGTGAATATGGACATACATCCAATTATTGTCCCTGGATGAGAGTGGGTGACCAGAAGGCAGCAAAGAAAAGAAGATCAATTGCTAGAACTGCTGCTAACCAATAAGGACCCAAGCAAACTTGGGCACCTAAAAATTTCAAATGAGAATTTTGAATGTAGGGTGTCTTGGAGCTGAACAATGGATGGTCAAAAGAATAAATGCTCAAGGCACAGGTATGTAAATAATTTTTATGTGTTCAACCTTTGCATGATGGGCTTGCATCGTAGTCATTGCATGTGGATGTGTTGTAGTCCTTGAGCATCAACTTGAAATTTCATGCCACATCATGCATTTCATAATCAAGGGAGCCAACTCTGCATGACCTTTTGGTATATAAAATGGTAAGCTGGGAGAAGGACAAATCACTTCTGTCTGGAAACCCACATCATGCGTGAGGTGGTCTTATGACTTCAGTTCTCCGCCAGGTACCAAAGGTCAACCCATCATTAGAACAGTCTAGATGTTCATATGAATAATTCATCAAATTCTCTGCATTGATTCCATTGCATGTGATGCACTCAGTATTCAGACACTCTATGCACAAAGTCAGGAGGAGTTCTTGCATTTCATGGTTTACCAACTTGCATGTCTATTCAGAATGCAATTCAGAAAATCCATGATTGCATCATATTGTGGTCTCATACATTCATGTTAAAAAGGACCCAAAAATGGCATCATTTTTCATGCATCATGTGCTCACTTAAAACATAGGTTGCGTACTCCATGCACATGCTCAGGGAGAGTTTTATTCTTCTTGAAAATCCTTCAAAACTCTATCCTACAGTCAAACAGGTCGACCTCACAAAACAGACAGGTCGACCTCTAAGTTCAGCCTGGCTGAAAAATGCCTCCTACCTGAGCTCAGGTGTCGACACCATCCGGTGCAAGTGTCGACACTTCCTTGCATATGCTGTATATATCACATTCATACCAATCTGAGCTCAATCCATAACCTCAGGGGGAGCATTCATCATATATTCTCACTTTCCAATCATACAACACTCTCTTTGTATACCAAGCCACTACTCCATATTGCTAAAATCCTTTTGTGGTTCAACTTGAGATTCAAATGTCCTGAAGTTCTCGGAGTATTCTCTATATGTTATTAAGATTGTTTATCAGAGTAAATCTTCAAGAAGAATCTTCTATTATAGAGATTTGTGACTGCCTCAAACATGAATGATTTTGGTTTAACGTTAATGATTTCTTGTGTCTTGAAGTCTAAACGTCTTGAAAATGTTTGTGTTCGAGCTTAATATACTTAAACCAGTTTCTCATGTTATTGACCAATTATGTCTTTTGAAATCTGAAAGTTTATTTTAAGTACAAAGGTTTTTATAATTGAGAAACTTCTGTCTAAGTATTGGTTTTAAACAATCTGATTTTGTGGGTTTCCTAATGGCAAAAATCGTTAGAGCAATGACATTGGCTCACTGAGAAATATGTCTCCTCATAAATGAATTGAGATGAGACATGTCATGAAGTGCCCTTGTTAACTCTGCTGTGTTATAAGGTCTATCATGAGGCAGAGCAATGGCAAAGTTGCTGAGAAACATGTCCTCTCATCAAGAATATGTGGTATGATATGTCATAAGGTGACAGTGCCATCTCTGTTCTATTTGAAGCATGACAGTCAATCTTACCAATTACCTAGGGATACTTGCATCTAAACAACGTGTGTCCTTACGGATATGAGGCATGCACTTGACTTAAATGCTCGTAAAAACTTCTCCTGTACTCAATGAATATTATGGTTGAGATTGCAAAAGCTAAATGCACATCTATTGAAATTCTAAAATTCCACTTAGTCTTCATGCTTGTTTAATCTCAATACTTTTTAGAGTATCTCTCAAAGGAGCCAATGGAATTGAATGAGTAAGATAAGAGGAGGTTAATCTGTCTTAGATATGAATTTCTGGTTCATATCTATCAAATTTGAATACAAATGTTCTCATGTGATTTTACTGAGTAGGCCAGGATTCATTAACATTAAATCAATCTAAGTGTAAGGGCTAGTTCATTCGGGTTCTATAACTGAAAATTCTGAAAATTCCATAACTCTGATTTATGAACTTGGTCTCAGGTTAAAGAACCTTCATCTTCTATAAAGACAAGCTGTCTTTCTATATCCCTTGATCTTTGCCCTCTCTAGACAAATGGTATCAATGCTCTTTGATGACTTCTAACATTAGAAATCATTACATTCCTATCAATTAATGTCAGAGCATGCCATCCCTTCTTGAAATATCATATCTTGATGCTCCTTGGTGTTTGCCTTGCATGAAACATATTTACATCCGTCATTGCTAGCATTGTTGCATGTGTATAACTTTGTAATCATCCCTTGGACATAACAATTGGAATCATCATCCATGGGCATCTGGCATAAGTCCTATCATCATTGGCATTATGGTTACAATTCAATTGGTTTCAATTTTTCATGCAATTGGGTGGATTGCATTCTTCAACTTTGTACACACATATCTTGCATTCTGCATTCCCATGCTTTGCATAGAAAACCCAAAAAGTCTGAAAAATGGAAAACCACTAAAAATCTTCAAAAAAAAATTCTGAAATCAAAAATGTGTTCCTTGGTTGCTATATTGCATCACACTGCTTCAACCATACCTTTCAAATTACAACTATCTTTTCCAAGCCAACGGACAATACCAATGATTCAAATAATTGGCCATGTTCGATAAATCCATATCACTCATTGGAATCACTCCTAAAACTAACTTTCCAAGATTAGTTGTTCACAATGGTTATCTTGTCAACTTTAATAAGTGTACAACCATTGGCATGTATTTTCACTTAATTTTCTGGAATTCTGGAAAAATGACTGCACTGCTTGTGATCATACCTGCCCACAATTTGCCTACGAAAGGAGGAGAGATTCATGCACTTTTAGAAAGGTATCTCAGGGTGCTGCACTTTAAGTTGCTCCCTCCAGATATCTAATCTCTTTTACACTGTACATCATGTGCTATTAATTTCCAACAATTGGTGTGCTGCAATTTCCTTCATTCCTACCTTCCTATTTATGCCATATATTCTCTCTAGTGTGATATTTTGATGACGTCAAAGGGGGAGAGATTTGTATGTGTCATTAAAGGAATGTATAAGGAAGAGAGTCTTGAACACTTGCATAAGAATATGTGGGGAGAAAATTATCTGGAGAGAAAATCACTGAAGGTTAAATGTCATTGTGCTTTTATTGGTATCACACGATTACATCCTTTTAATCCTTGACTTTCAATATACTAATAATGACTCAAAGCTGGACATCATAATGACTCATAGTTCATAGTTGTCATCATCAAAAAGGGGGAGAATGTTGGGCATGTGTATAACATGTATAACTATATTATTTTGATGATGTCTGACTATGTATGTTGGGCTTGTGTATAACATTCCTTTGTTTCGATGATGTCTGACTATGATTCATTAATATAGTTTGACTTGCATTTGATAGAGACAAACACTCATGCATTTCAGGTCAAGCCCACACCGGCAACAAAGTGTGTCTGCAAAGATAGAAAGAAATCAGGTAAGGCACAGAGATTGAGGCATTAGGCTGCACAAGAATCAAGATAGAATCATGGTTTCACAGAAATCCATGCAATCAAGGCCAATGTAACTGCTGGAGATGATACACACACTGGAGTATCACAAGAGAAGTGTCGACTCCTTCAACAGATGTGTCGACACTGCAGCCATTACTCAGCAGACCAAGAAGGACCAAGGTCGATGCTAGTAGGCCAAGGAAAGTGACCAAGGTCTGTGCATGTCTTTATTGCGGTACAGCCAGTGCAACACCAAGTCGGTGTAGCTTCTAGCTAGCACGCTCTATGGTCTGTGCACGTTTGTCTCAAGGTCCGTGCACATCCGCAGCAGGGTCGGTACACACTCAATCTAGCGACAAACAAGGTCGGTGCACATCTGCTATGAAGTCGGTGCACATTTTTCCCTCATGCCTTAAAAGGTATACACACATGCTGCAAATCAAGTCCGTGCACATCTACCATAAGGTCGGTGCACATGTGGCTCGTATACAACAAGGTTGGTGCACATACTGAAGAAAGAAGGTAATTCAAGAGAAGTGTCGACACCACAGCCATTCCTCACCAAAGGAAAGTTGATGATACATTGCTGACAAGGTCGAAGCACACAAATGGTCAACATAAATGGTCAACACAGGTCAACACAGTAAAAGTATGTGCAATGCTTCCTTCGAACAAATACAGAAGAAATTCTCTTGTGATGTCCCGACACATCTTGAAGAGAGTGTGTTAAATTTCGAACGGTTAAGCACCGGCATAAAAGCATGTGTCGACACATCTGAAAAATGTCTCGACACCTCTAGAAGAAATCAAGCTGAAAACGTTCTGTCTGGCCTCTAGTTTTATCAATGTCTCGACACAGCCTTGGTGACATCTCGGAACCAAGCATATATGTCCCGACACAGTCTTGTGAACTCTCGACACATTAGTCATGGGCCTTCAAGATATTCAAAGGATGTCTCGGCACACGTCATGCCTCACTTCTCTATGGCTGACTTGTCTCAACACCTTGGATTCCTTCAGGAAGCGCTCTACTAGCTATCTTACTAAGATGTGTCGACTCTTTTCATGCAGGAGGTCGACACCCTTGTTCTTCCAAGAATCCTCAAGCCAATAAACTGTCAGATCAGTGGGCCATCCAGAGAGAGAAAAAAAAATCACAAATCATTAAAATTAAGAATTTTGGGGTCTAGACCACGTCCCAAGGTCTGACCCTTGCTCTACCATCATATCACTCATTTGTCTACCTTTTGGAGATGGTTTTATCAGAAATCCAGTTGGAAGAGCCACTTCTATCTGCCACGATGTAAGTCTTATCTGTCTGCCTGTCCATACTATCTGCTACTGAGAATAGGACACTCCGCAGCCTGTCACCATCTTGCTGTCGACCAATGGGCTGTCCAACCAGCCATTGTCGCAGAAGAGTACATTTGAGCAGAATGAGAAGACTGCATATCTGAGGGAGAGTTATTATAAATATCTGATGCTGTCTAAAGGGAGATCTGGTCTGCTTCTTCACACAGTCTGCCAACGTACCTTCCTTGTACTTAAAACTACGACCAGCCAATAGGAAGTGCACAGCAAGCAGCGCATTAAATGTTATGGGACATGATCACCTTCCTCTTGTTGATTATCACCATCTCACACATGGCATTCGCTCTAGAATACGCTCTAGCTCTCACCCTCTGGCGCACGCTTCAAGGAAGATTTGGAAGGGATACTTCGTCGATCCACTGGGCCAAAGGAAGACTTCTTAGTGTGCAATATTCCCAGGTTTTCTCAACTGGTCTTCTTATTTATACCAAGCTTCCTCAACTAAAGAAGCTGCTGCTGCCATCCACAAAGTGCCACGCCTTAGACCAATCTATGAAGATCATTCCTAAGTAGCGTGAGAGCAGCCCCAGCACCTATTGGACTTAGTCCAGTGCTGTGAAAGAAGAAGAAGAATAAGAAGAGAGAGCAGTCTTGAGAGAGAAGAAAAATCTTGCAGTCTACCGGTGATTTAAGAAAAGGATCCTTGGATCCAATCTTGTAGCTACACTCATCAGCTCCGATGTCTTGTTCCATTCTTCAGTTGGTATCTACATTGTCTCTATTGATTCTCCACTGCACTTGCAGTATTCAGTTTCTATTTGTTACGGTTCGTCTATCACCAATACATCTAGGTTCTCCGATCCCCTGTTTAGGGATCAGGTTCCCTCTGTGGTTTCAGAGGAAGAGAGGATCGGATCCTCTGGGTGGTTCAAGCTGTTAGTCAGCGGAAAGCAAGCTGTGCTGCTCAGCTGTGTAAGAAAGCTGTGCTGCTCAGCGGATCAAGCTGTGTGTCAGCCGGAAAGCCTCACCAAGTTTGGTGAGGGGTGGACGTAGGTTGTGAGCTAACAACCGAACCACCTTAAAATCCTTGTGTTGTGGGTAGTATACTTTGTGAGCTTGTTCCATCTCCTCTATCCCTACTTCACAGGTTCGTGTGTTACTTACGTTGTTTATTTTCTTTTCCACTCAAGCGTTCAGCTTGCACAACAGTCTCATCTCGATCCTCCTACTATCGTAGCTAACGTGGATCCTCTCAGGTGTCTGCAGCACTCTTGCTTATAGACACTTTGGAGCATCTCCCAAGCAGAGGAAGTTATCACGGTGTGTGAGTAGCTTTCTCCCTTGTGTATCTAACTGCATTTGTGCCTTAGGCAGCCTGCTGCACCCTTGTAAACAGGAACCAAGGTGAAAGCTTTCTCAAGGAACTTCGTCTTGCTGAACACTCATTCTTCCTAGCTGATCATCATAGCTCTCCCACCTGGGATAATCATTTAGCTTAGCTTTACTATTTCAAGATCTCTATGGTGTTTTGGATTACATCTCATTCGATTCTGAGCTACTAGTGAAGAAGTGTCGACCTCTCTCTTGAGGAGTGTCGACCTGACTGGACTAATCATATTAGAGGTGTTGACCTCACTCCCTGAAGCGCAGACTCCAACTCACTTCATAGCTGGATCCTGCTAAAGGAGTGTCGACCTGCCTGCTGGGAGTGTCGACCTGTCTGAACTGAGCATTGAGAGGTCAACGCCATTACTTGTTCCATTCTTATCTAATCCGCTGCGCTGTATGCTTAAGTAATTCATTTATCTTATAAGAGTGGTTTATGTTTTTATGAGTCAAGATTTAAATAGACCAAAGTTCTTAATAGAATCTATTCAACCCCCCTTCTAGATCCGATTGCACTCCGTGGGACCCAACACAACCAAGACGGGGTCAAGAGTCTTCTTGCAATCACGTCGTGCGAGATAGAGTCCATTGTCCCCCACCCGACTCAAACTAACGGCTTATCCAATGATTAGCCGTATGCTCCTAGATAATCATCATTTTTGTTAAAGGGGAACATCATATCCCAGAACACACGGACAACCAGCCGGTCCTTGAGAGGCTATAATAGCGTAGATACCATATAATAATGTAATAATGAGCTGAGATAGAGAGCCGTACCTGAGTTACCTTCCAAGAGAAATGATATTTTTAGGATTTTTCAATATTCAGATTTTTATGAAATTTTCAAATAAGACAACCATAAAAACAAAACATAACATAACAATGATGAACGAAACATAGTGAAAATGAACTGAACAGAACATAACAAGGATCAACAAAACATATAACAAACACCACAAGAACAAACAGCAAGGGCGCGTGGGATTGAGGACACGGTGGGACAAGACAACACGATGCGGTGGGGTAGCACACGCGGTGGGACAAGGATATGGTGGGACAACGACACGTGGGATGACAACACCACGGGGGGACAAAAGACACGTGCGGGATGACACGGAGGGACGACAATAATACGGGATGACACGGAGGGACATAGACACGTGTGACAAACAACCACGGTGGGATAAAAGACACGTGACAACACAGAGGGATAAAAGACACGTGACAACATGGAGGGATAAAAGACATGTGTGGGATGACACGGAGGGACAACAACAATATGGCGAAATGACAACAACATAACATATACACTCTTCAACCAAAGCCCAAGATCAAAATAAAGCAGAACCGCCAGGTTCATAATCATGAGGCAAAGCCCTCTCATGGAGATATGATGAAGCGAGGTGAAGCAAAAGCGGAGAAGGACATAAGCTCCAGAAAGATCGAGAGATAAGATTGAAGAATAAGAACAGAGAACAAGATATGAACAGGAGGCAGAGAGAGCAAAATATGGAGGAAAGAAGACTTGAACATATGCAACCTGCACACTGAACAAAAGAATTATATCCGTCCCCAAAACAAATAGACAGACACATGAATGAAGGATCAAAAGACTCATATTTTTAGATTTTTGGCATTTTTTTATTTTTTGACAATATCTGGTTTTTTTGTTTTTTGGAAATATCTGATTTTTTTGACAATATCTATTTTTTTGGAATTTTGACAATATTCAGATTTTTTTGAATCTTGGAAATAGTATTCTATAGCACATACTCACGGGTTCAAACTATTGGCCAGGGGTCGTCGCTCCTCCCCCTCTCATTAGAGGCTCCCCTTGAGTAGGGCGTGCATGTGAGGGTGGCTTGCCACAATCAACCACCTCTAAAGAACGGTGCCGCTACTAAGGCCATACCCGGGATGCAACCCAGCCTAAGAGGGAGAAATAGAAGAAAAATTGAGATAAGCTTTAATACAGGATGGGAGACATCAGGACTTAAATTCCTTCCAAGGCACTATCCCTAAAAGATATAGTTTGTTACGCTGGGACTTTGTGTCTTTGATTTTGAGACCCATATTTACTACGCACACATGCGACCGGGCTCATGATGTCACGCGGGGAATTGTACTGCCACTCTTGCCATGCCTTTGATTCATACTTTTGATATTCATCCATTATTTTCTTGATTTATAGCCCTTATTGGCCAGATATTGCATGAACACTCATTTTTTGAGGGTTAAGACCGCCCCTATTTGAGACTTCTCTCGTATTAGGGAGCGCCTAGGTTGGACATCTTATCCATCAATCTCTTGCCCCTGCACTCGGCCGAGCAGAGAAAAGAAAAAACCTTTGTATATATCCATGGTATGGCCAAAGTAGTAACAATGTGCCTTAGAAGAGAATCAGCTATAGCTTGCCGTGTAGTGTGTGAAAAATCCATGCAGAAGGTCACCCTCAACGATCGGGGAAAGAACTAGACTCCCAGCGCGGAGCTATCACCAGCCTAAGAGCGCTGCAGAAGTGAACTGGAAATCTTGACTAAACTGATCAAACCTCTTAAAGCCACTCAAACCATGTTGAGGAACTAGCATTAACATCATGTGCAAATGGAAATGACAATGATAACATATTCTTGCACAATTAAAAGATACCTTGCAAATCCATAGCGTGGAAACCGACATTCTGAAGCAATCTTGATCATCGAGCTTCGCGTAGCGCGAGCTTTGTATTCCTTACTTGTCAGGATAAAGGGGGAGAGGATAACAAAGGATTAAAGATTCCTTGACACGAAGGAGCGACAGATATCAAACTGGATGAGGAAGGATAAAAAGGAAGAGAGATGAGGGCTAGAACTCCCTCGCTAGGGCACAGAGACCCTGATAACAAGGAACAAGATACAGAATAAATAGAAATTAACTGAGATCAAGGCGGACTAAAGCCTCGAAAATAACAAGAAAAAGGGTGACGACCCTGAAAGAGTGAGGAAGAATGAATGGAAAAATAATGAGAAGACTGTTGCGAAAGTGAGGAAGAAGAATGATCATCCGACGTGGTCGGAGAAGGAGAATAGTAATCATCCGACAGGGTCGGAGAAGGATAATGATGGTCATCCGACAAGGTCGGAAAGGAATAATGACAGACATCTGACAAGGTCAGAGAAATATTAAAAATAGAGCTCGGGAATTCCGAAGGAGAATCAGAAGACGTCCCGAAATCAAGATGGAAGGAGGGCATAGGTCGAGGCCTAGAATTTTGCAAATCAGGCAAATCCGACGGCTCCGGATGAAAAGGAGAAGCATGGGGGTTCAGGGACCCAGAGAGAGAGAATAAAATCATAGAAACGGGATTGAAAGAAGGAAGGTACTGATAAGTGCTATATTTCATATCATAAGTTACATCACATTCATCACTTTTGAGCATTTAATGAGTATAGTTGTGCATTAATGTGAACAAAACTCATTCTCACACATTATTTAAGTTTGCATGTATTTTACCACCAATTTTGAGTAAAAATGATAATGTGAGATTTAATTAAGAAATTGCATAACTATTTTTATCAAGAATATTGATTATCTTTAATTTTTCTGAATTTACAGGAATGAGCGACCGAGATCCGGGCGCTATTTAATGAACGCTCTTATGCAAGGGCACAAATTCAATAAACTATGACAGTTTGACGGGTGCCCATTTATTTTGATTAGAAAATAGAAAGGAAATAAAAAGATTAAGCGACGGTTTGATGTGTCGCCCATTGAAGAAATTGCGACCGCTTACACGGGCGCTAAATCCTGATGTACGGAAAAGATAAAATACTGGAAAAATATTAAAATAAGAAATGAAGAATTTACGCCCAAGTGAAGAGTCGCTCATTAAGGAATAAATGACACTGAGGAGGTCACTATTTTCAGTCTGAACCAGAAACGGAACCGATCAAAGTTATCTTTCCATACATGAGCTTATCTCCTCCTATTTGAGGAAAGGAGGACTCTAAACATGGCAAGAGACCTACTTTGATCAATCCTTGATGATGATAAGGTGGATTCAAGCTAAATATGGAGAGATTTTCGTGGGTTTTCTCTGAACCCTATATAAACTGTCCAAGAGCAGACCGATGGAAGAGTTAGCCCTTTCTTCTAGCCTATTTTTCATGCTCTTCTAGTCATCTTTTTAAGTTTCTTTCTTCTACAAAGTTCTTCATTTTTGCGTTCTCTGTAATTTATTTTTCTTCCTCTTCTTCTATTTCTCTCCCTTTTTCAAGTTATTCTTTATTTTTCAAAGCTCCATCTCCGCATTTTTACTGTTCACCCATTTTCACACAACTCTGTTCTTCCTCCATTTTCTTCTTCTTCTGCTCCTCTTTTCATCATAGTCTCTTCATAAACATTCTTCATCTTTCTTAGATCTAGATTTTCTTCTTCCTCCTCTTCCTCCAATTCTCTACCGTTTTCAAGTTATTAATTATTTTTCAAAGTTCAAATTTTAGGCGTTTATTGTTCATCCGCGCAGATAGACCCCTATTCTTTCTAATTTTTCACCCTCTTCCCTACGTTTTCTATCTCTGCGTTCTTCAGCAATCTTCTTCGTCTTTGTCATATATACAACTTTTGTTTCTTCCACTTCTTCTAATTTCATCTAGATTTAAAGTTATTCTTCTTTTAATCACCCTCTATTTTCATCTTATTTTCACTACGTTTTCATCTTCTTTTAAAATCTTCTTCTTCTTCCATCCATCCATTCCTCTTCCATATTTCTTCCCATATCCCTTTGGCGGATCTTCTTCCTTCAGTGCTCTCTTGGCGGCGTCTACTCCACGGCGGAGCGGTTAACTCAAAGGGTTGGCAAGGAGACGACGGTGTTCTTCATGCAAATTTCTCGACTCTTATTTCTTCCCTTTCTCTTATTTGTAAGTTGTATTTTCATTTTTTTATAGAGTTTTACTTGTCACCTTTCATAGCAATAAAATTCATCTTTTGGAAATTATGTTTTTTTCTCTCTCCATCTTCTAAATTTCTCTTCTTTTACCCTATCATATTCTTTAGATAGTTTATTTTCATGCAATTTTCCATCTTCATTAGTTAATCTCACTCAAAATTCGGATATTTCAAATATAAGAATTTTCCATCTCATGTTTAATTGAAAATATTTCTTCTCCGTGGGATCGACTTGTTCTTACCACTTTACTCTAATTCTAATCTTTTTAAGTGAGTGAGTACGGTTATTTTAAATTATGGCACGACTTTTGACGATAAGTTTAGTGGCTATGAGGTACACCACCCAAGGGTAGGAGCTGAGTAGAAGAAAGGATGAATGGAAAGGAGGGGAAAAAGCAGTGGACCCCTGAGTGCACAATCGACGCCCCCCCCTGAACTTGCACCGCCATCTCTTCTTGGCAGAAACCTCTCGAACATGGACCTGCCTGGTGTTGACACCCGTTTTATGACCAATGAGTTGGGTCATCTCCTTGTCTATTTTTATGATGTCCCGAGTTATTCATCGATTATTGGGCCATTTTTTGATCGATTTTGGGCTTATTTTATGAGTCGCTCTCCCTGGTTGGGCTTGATTCCTTTTATTTTCATCATTTTGAGCTTATTAGGCCTAGATAAGGGCTAGTAAGGATTTTCTTATGAATTTATACGGATATTTATTGGCCTTTATCTCTTTTGCCACGCCTATCAGCCTTGCGGTCTATCGCACGACCGTTAAGGTGGCGTTGGCGGTCCTTTGCTAGACTGTTAGGCAGTAGAGAGTCCTGTTGCATTTCTTTGGTCTTATCTCTTTCTAGACGACTGAACCTTGCAGTCTATCGGTCGACCATTTTTTGTCGCTTGCGGTCTATCGCAAGACCGTTAGGGAAGATAGAGAGTCTTGCTCTGACTGTTCTTCCTCACTTCGGCCGTGGTCGAACTGGAGTCCATGATTTGATGTTTTCTCTCCGAGTAGTAATCCTCAGAAGCTTCTATTTGTTTCTATGGACTCTTGGGAGTATTATCTTCGAGATTTATCTATGTTCAAGTTTATTTTCGTGTCATTATCTCTCCAACTTGACCAGAGCGTTTGGGGGTCTATAAAAGGAACCCTTGACTTCATGGCTTGAGGAGGAGATTTCTGGAGCTTGCAACGAAGTGCTGCTACATTTTAGAGCCAGTACCAACCAGGGAGAAGTCGTTTCTGCATCCTTAAGTCGTCTGGTCTAGGGAGTATCAAGTTCCATTAGTGTTCTTTGTGTGTTTTCCTCTCTTAGTCTTAGTCTTCCTTTGCATCATCATAGTATCTTCCCTCTTCTTCTTCCACATTCTTTTGCACTCACATCACGTTTTTAAACATCCTCCTACTTTTTTCACACCCCACAGGGGTTAAAAAAAATCACCAACCCCCAGGTATTCACCCTTTCTTTTATGCATCTTACTACACTTGTCCAAGGGCTAATTGGGTTATTTTTTTCTGTATGTCTACACTCTTTTGCAGGTTTACAGAGCTCACTACACGAGGCCCAACTCTTCTTGCCGGCTAGGAGGGGTGGAGATCCAAGTTCCAAATCATTGTTCTGGGTGCGTCTAGCGGCCGTTTAGCAGACCATTTGGGGATCTTTGGCTGTCTATCGTTGGAGCGTTTCTGTTCGCCTAGCGGTCGTCTGAGGACCGTTTGTCTCCGCAGCACCTGGTTATTCTCTCTTGCGGGCGGGTGTCCTTCACTCGGCTCTTTCCAAGGTACGTAGTGTAGTTTCACTGCATTATTTGCTTTGGTGGCTGTAATGCCCCGAGTTTTTCGGACACTTTTCAGATCTGGATACATGGGTTTCTGATGGGAATCAACACCGAGTACTAACTTTTATTTTTTGCATTTGTGTCATTTTGTTTGTATTTATACCCTTGGCTAATTGGGTTTACAATTATAAGGCATTATAAGCCAAATGGTTAGTCTTTAAAGTCTTTGAGTTTCTATGTAATATGCCAGTGGGTCCAGCAGGGTCCCCCACCCTCTTTTCCATTGGTCCACCTAAGTCCTAGGGCCCATGTGGGGCTGGTTCAAAGTCCAAGATTGGACTTGGACCAAGGGGGGACAAAAAAATGAAAAATCAAAATGTGTACCCCTTAAGTCAAGGGGGCGCCCCCCTTATATTATATTTTATTCCATGTTATAATTTTATTTTATTTGGTCATTTGACCACATGGGGGAAGAAAATGCTATCCCTTATTTACCCCTCCCTAACCCTAGATCTAGGGGTAATTAAGGTCATTTGTACATTTCTATATATCCCATGTGTTTTCCATTTGGTAGAATTAATGAAGAAGAATTTCAAAAAATTGCTCCAAGAGCCCAAGGGCACCCCTTTCTCTCTCCCACCCCCTTACAGATGGAGTTCTACAAATTTCCTGAGGTGTGAAGCCTCCTCCCCTCCCCCTCTCTGAGTGAGAAGCTCAGCACCGCCGCCGTCGCCGCCATCGAGTCGCCGTCGCACCGCCACCACCGCCGCGTCGAAATTCTATCTACATCAGGGTAGAAGGTTGAAACCTGATTTTTATCTCCACATCCGAAGATCTGATCGAGCTGCCATTTGGAGTGTTTGTTCTACTTGTTATCCCCAGTCTCTACTTTAAATTTCGTGCCAATCAGAGGTCATTTGCTATTTTTTCCGTAATTTTAGATCCACCCCTGATAGTCTGCCAGTTTGCAGATTTGCAGGATAGGAGTCGATTCTTCTATTTTTCCCACCCCTTATACATCTCAAGAAAATCCCCAAAAATTCATGCGTGTTCCCCACTTTCCTACCTTTTACCCATATATTTTCTAGGGTCTAGATCTATCGTCTTCCTATCGGTCAAAATTCATTTTCAAGGAAAACTCAATCTGTCCTCTGTGTGTGTTAGTCCAAGCCAACAGAAACCTTTGAGGGACAATCGTTTTCGTTTTCAATCCATTCACTTAATGGATCTGAAACATTATATGTTGTATCCCTTTGAGTCCTCTATCCATTGGTACCAAGTTTACGTCGATCCGACACCGGATCTGGCAGCAAGAAATCTTTTCGTGAAGGCGCGCAGAGCAGGTCCGAGCCCAGCCAGTACAATCAGTCCGGGAATTAATTCTTCAAAAAATACGCCGGTGCACACTCGGTCACCGCCGCTCCCGGAGATCGATCAGCAACCTTCCAGCAGCGCCCCAGCAAGCGCAGCAGCAAGGAGATGCCCGGGTACCACGGTCCCAGCAGTCGAACCCACCTGCTGTCCCGCGGGCCCCGCAGAACCGTTCCGAGCAATAGCCCGTCTCCGGCCCGAGAACCATCCAAATTGCTGCCCATCAACCCGAGTCGCTATTCCCGGGTCCCACATTATAGCCCTTTACCTCCCTGCGTGGAGTGGGCCTTAAAATCATTTCTTTAATATTTGTACACCGGGAGTACGAGCATCGAGGTAAACTCGCCTCCCTCTTTATCGCATTTACTCAATTCGTATATTTTTGAATGCCGCTGCTAGAGTGATAGAATAACTAGCTCGATATTTAATTTTATCACCACTGCGAGAGTGAGTGAGTGAACCCGTCCCGTGACTCGGTCCGAGCACGCTGAAAAGCCGATACCCAAGGCTCATTGCCGGTTTCACAACCACGCATGATCCCGCGTTTCCCTAGCTTAGGGACGTCCGCGAGCTAGAGTCCTAGGTTTGCGTTCCATCTCGTATCAAATTGGTATCAGAGCCAGGTTGAGTCTAGGGTAGTCTTTGCTTAAAAACAAAACAAAAAAAGAGTCTAAGTCATTCTTTGCTTGAAAATAAAACAAAAAAGTGTCTAAGCCCAAGGTTACATTTGCATTCCTTTATTCGGTATATCAAAAGGTGTTGTCCGAACGTTAGGTTACGCCTATCAGGAAGGTCGCACATTTGCGAGAGAGGATCTTCGGATCCCGTAACTCCGCCAAGTACCGTATATTGGTTAAGTCTAGGTTTGTATTCGAGTCCGCATTTTGCCCTTTTCACCATTTAGAGTCGTGTCTAGGTGCTTGCATTAGTCTTGCATAAAAGTTTTGCATAAAAGAATAAAAAATTAATAAAAAAGGTGCTCCAATGCATGCCCACTCCTAGGGGAACCAATTCCTATCTTATGTGCCACTATGGCCAACCCATGCCGGCCCATCTAAGACAACAAGTCCGTGTTTCAGTACATTCGGGAGTATGATAAGTATCGATTGGAATATGGAGTTGGAGAGGAGAGCACCACGACCGCATTTCAGTTTCGGAGAGGTTTGCGGCTTCACTTCCAGTTTGAATGTCTCTGCCGCGACGCGTTCACTCTGGCGCAGTCTTATCTGGTCGCTCTAGAGGTTGAGCCTTTCGAGGCAAGCTTTGATACCGCCCTTCGGTGAGTGTCTACCTCTCAGTTGAGTCCTGAGCTGGTCGGACAGCCTACTCCACGACCTCCCCCACCCCAGTCAGGGAACCCCTCCCCTAGAGCTCCATTGCCATCTACGTCCGATCTTTATTCGAAGTCACCTCATTTGGATCCACCTTAGCCTGAGCCACCCGTGTTTCTAACGGGAAATCTATTCATCGGCGAGCCACTACTTAGTTGGCTCAAGATTAGCTTGGTCCCTAGTCCACCTTCCTATCCATCCATGGACCCTACACTACCATTAGTGCCGGTCAACTCATTCCATACCACATTTTGATCTAGTCACCATGTTGATACATTGGATGACCTTACTAAGGGTTTAGACTGGCAATGGAAGTTGACGCACTTATTGACCCGAGGCTTCGACCAACCCAATAGTCGTAGCTTCATCCATCCGGCCTTAGGGTCCATTACCTCTGTGTGCACCGTGGGTCATGTCACCACGGAGGTTCTTTTATTCCTCCCCATGCCGACCGAGCCAACTTCATTCCCTTTACCCCGAGGGAGGAACCATACCTTCTATATGAGATCACCGTCCCCTATACCCCAGTGCATGAAGGTGACCACCTACACCTTCAAGAACTTCCGACTTGGGACCGTGACATGTGGGAACCCAGCTCGAGGGGTCACACTTTCTTTGATCCCTTCGACCCCTTCCCTAGTGAGCCTTATGACCCACTTTATCCATTCCATCTTGTTAGGGAAGTCCATTATCGCTCCCCTTCCCCACAGGCTAGTCCACCTACACTCCGCAAGGAGTCTGTTCATTGGGGAAAGGAAGAAGGAAACTTTGGATCTCCTAGCCCTCCCAAGTCTCCCAAATCCAACAGGCAGCCACATGCTAGGGGCATATTAGGATGTCTAGGAGTCCCCCATTCCGTCAACCATCGATTGCATCTAGTGTATGCATGGCACACATTCGGATGTCCTGGTCCACCATTGCATGTGTATGGGTCGGACTAACAGTAGGTTTGTTTAGGGTCATGTGTGAGTCTTGTTTCATCTAGTTTGTCTATCGAGTGCATATGCATACATCGAGTTGAGTCGGTCTTCTGTACGCTCGCGTTGTCAGTCCCTTTCGAGTGCGAGGCAAGTCGGGTCTAATGCGTACGTTGTAGACTTGCTGGAATTTGAGATCGACTCTACCTCAACATATCGGATCTAGTCACATAAAGAGACCTAGCGATGATTCCTAGTGAGTCTTCGAGCCGCCTCCTCCCCTTTGAGAGTGACCCCACCCCGGAGTGTCCACCTCTAGCCTCATTCCCACAGTAGTGTGAGCATATCGAATATATATGGGATGAGCAGGTGATGATTACTTGGAGTGGAGCGTACTCCGCGCTTCCAAGTTCGGTGACGGATCCGCCGGAGCCATACGAGCAACCGCACCCCTTACTCGACGGGGTCGAGTTCTTCCCACCCGAGGAGAATTGATGGGAATTAACACCGAGCACTAACTTTTATTTTTTACATTTGTGTCCTTTTGTTTGTATTTATATCCTTAGCTAATTGGGTTTGCAATTGTAAGGCATTATAAGTCAAAGGGTTAGTCTTTAAAGTATTTGGGTTTCTATGTAATATGCCAGTGGATCCAGTAGGGTCCCCCACCCTCTTTCCCATCGGTCCACCTAGGTCCTAGGGCCCATGTGGGGCTGGTTCAAAGTCCAAGATTGGACTTGGACCAAGGGGGGACAAAAAAATGAAAATTTAAAATGTGTACCCCTTAAGTCAAGGGGGCGCCCCCCTTATATTATATTTTATTCCATGTTGTAATTTTATTTTATTTGGTCATTTGACCACATGGGGGAAGAAAATGCTATCCCTTATTTACCCCTCCCTAACCCTAGATCTAGGGGTAGTTAAGGTCATTTGTACATTTCTATATATCCCTTGTATTTTTCATTTGGTAGAATTAATGAAGAAGAATTTCAGAAAATTGCTCCAAGAGCCCAAGGGCGCCCCTTTCTCTCTCCCACCCCCTTGCAGATGGAGTTCTACAAATTTCTTGAGGTGTGAAGCCTCCTCCCCTCCCCCTCTCTGAGTGAGAAGCTCAGCACCGCCGCCGCTATCGAGCCGCCGTCGCACCGCCACCGCCGCCGCGTCGAAGTTCTATCTACATCAAGATAGAAGGTTGAAGCCCGATTTTTATCTCCACATCAGGAGATCTAATCGAGCTACAATTTTGAGTGTTTGTTCTTCTTGTTATCCACAGTCTCTATTTTAAATTTTGTGCCAATCAGAGGTCATTTGCTATTTTTCCCATAATTTTAGATCCACCCCTCACAGTCTGCCAGTTTGCAGATCAGCAGGATAGGAGTCTGTTCTTCTATTTTTCCCACCCCCTTATACATCTCAAGAAAATCTCCAACAATTCATGCGTGTTCTTCACTTTCTTACCTTCCACGCATAATTTTTCTAGGGTTAGATCTATCGTCTTCCTGTCGGTCAAAATTCATTTTCACAGAAAACTCAATCTGTCCTGTGTGTCTGTCAGTCCGAGCCAGCAGAAACCTTTGAGGGACAGTCGTTTTCATTTTCAATCCATTCATTTGATGGATCTGAAAAAATTATATATTCTAGCCCTCTGAGTCCTCTATCCATCGGTACCAAGTTTGTGTCGATCCGACACTGGATCTGGCCGCAAGAAATCTTTTTGTGAAGGCGCGCAGAGCAGGTCCGAGCCCAGCCAGCATAATCAGTCCGGGAATTAATTCCTTGGAAAATACGCCGGTACACACTCGGTCACCGCCGCTCCCGGGGATCGATCAGCAACCTTCCAGCAGCGCCCCAGCAAGCCGCAGCAGCAAGGAGACGCCCGGGTTCCGCCGTCCAAGTAGCCGGACCCACCCGCTGTCCCGCGGGCCCCACAGAATCATTCCGAGTAGCAGCCCGTCTCCGGCCCGAGAACCGTGCAAATTGCTGCCCGTCAACTCGAGTCGCTACTCCCAGGTCCCAGATTGTAGCGCTTTACCTCCCTGCGTGGAGTGGGCCTTAAAATCATTTCTGTAATATTTGTACACCGGGAGTACGAGCATCGGCCGGGAAGTCTTCCCCACGCCCGAAGCGTGGAGGTAAACTCGCCTCCCACTTTATCGCATTTGCTCAATTCGTATATTTTTAAATGCCACTGCTAGAGTGATAGGATAACTAGCTCAATATTTAATTTTATCACCGCTGCGAGAGTGAGTGAGTGAACCAGTCCCGTGACTCGGTCTGAGCACGTGGAAAAGCCGATACCCAAGGCTCATTGCCAGTTTCTCAACCGCGCACGATCCCGCATTTCCCTCGCTTAGGGACGTCCCGTCCCGTATCAGTTTCGGATCACTTTTGGGGGTCCCGGAACGTGTTTTACGGTTTACACGTGTTTTTCCCTGACGGACCTACGGAACCCTGTATTGGGCAAACCGTCGCGTTCTCCTACTTCGAGATGGTCCCAGTGCGTCCGACGTGTTCCGAGGATCGAGGAAATATATTTTTCTATTTTTTCATATTTTTTAGAAAATTCAAATTTTCTATAAATACCCCTTTTCTTTTTCTTTTTTACTTCTTCTTCTTCTTTCTTCTTCTTTCCTCCCCATGAGCGCTCCCGACCGTGGCTTTCCCCCTCTCCCGCCGATGACTCCGACGACCCTCCCCCCCAGCTACAGACGGTGGCAAGGTGACGGCGCGGCGACGACGGCGACGATGAGACGATCTTGGAGGCGTGCGGAGCTCGTGGGAAGCTCGTAAGGGATGGGGGTTTCAAGCGAAGTTTTGAAGATCGGTGGCGATCTGTCGCGTTTCGGATGACCCCGAGGTAGGGTGACGGACCCTTAGCCCATTTACTATCTTCCTTGCGATTTTTAGGCCGAGAGGAGGTCGACAGGGGTTCATTTGAGCCAGGAAAGGGAAAACCATGCTTTGGGGTTTGCGCGTCGGATCTATCGTTTTAATGCGTTATTTTGTGATTTGATAGCATCAAACGATGCCTTGGGGCATGGGGAAGGGTTTTCCCTTTGTTTCCCCTTCACCTGGGTGATTGGGGTGTGAAATGGTGAATTTTGCCGTGATTCGCCGTTCTCGGTTTTTCCGAAATAAAAATGGTTCTTCCAGGAACCATTTCTATAAGAGGCGGCCCTAGATGGGCCATTTTCTAAGCTGGAGTGTCGGCAGGGTAAGCGATCACGCGATAGACCGCCGAAATCTAGCGGCGGCCAAGTGGCCGACCGCTACCCTCGTGGGGCCAGCGTGACCCCTGAGGCCTTTTTGACCGTTGCTTTCTGACTGTTGAAAAGGTTTTGGGAATGACGGTCACGGGCTGACCGCTTTACCCTGATTTACGGTCCCAAGGGAGACCATTTCGTGTCCCAGCGGTCACAAGGTGATCGTTTCACCTTTTCGCAGTTCCAGGGCATAGCGGTCCCAGGGCGACCGTTTTGCACCTTCAGGCGGCCCAGCGTGGACCACTCTTGTTTTGAAACGGTCTACAGAAGACCGTTTCTCTTCTCGAGTGGCGGCCTATAGAGGACCGCCTATTCTCCTCTTGCTATCCAGAGAGGACCGTCTCTTTCTTGGGACGGTCCAGCACCTGACCGTTTTTGCTAGGGACGGTCGAGAGTGGACCGACACATGTATTCTGTCCGACCGGAGTTCTTTCCTCGCCGATTCTAGTCCCAGGTGAGTAGGCCTCGATCCCCGTGCTGACCTACGGTCTGACTGATGCTGGGCATCATGTGGGGACTGTACGCAGGTGCCGTGGGAACCCCGGGGAGTGACGTGGTTCGGCTGATGTCACCGTGAGTTGGTGTCGGTACGAGGAGCGGTCCTTGTACTTTGTCCGATTCAGGCGTTGTTTTCCGTTAGCCAAAGAGTCTACTCCTTCAGCGACCCTCCACTAGTCGTAGCCTTCCGACACGCGTGTGGTCCCACCAGGGAGTGGTGGCGAGGCTACCCCGAGAGACGGTTTTTAGGCTAGTTACCGTAGGGCCCTACGTCTTGCAGCCAGAGTCCGGCTAAGGGGAAAACCAGTCAGAGGGCCAAACCTAGGACTCATGGTCTGTGTGTGCACACGTGGTTGGGGGCAGCGGACCCGCGCTGACGAGCGCGACCCTGACCAGTCCTTGTTCTATGGTTACTAGTACGGTTTCCCCGTTCTGCCAGGGGCGATGAAGGGGCCACCTGAGGTGCGGTCTAAGACGTCAAGAGGTGCATCCGGCCTTACTTCTAGTGCGAGGTACTCTTGTCTTGTCAGGTAGCGACTCTTGGTTTTCTGTCGTGTTGTCTCGGTTTCCTTGTGCCACGTGGTCGGTACTTGACGTAGTTGAGCTTTCCCGTTTATTTATTTCTTTGCCTCTGTCCTACGTCTTGTTAGTGTTAGCTTTGACTACCTTCTGAGCAGTTTCTCATTTTACGAGGTTGGGGTCCGAGTGATCCCCACTGAGCCTTTGTTATGAGGCTTATTCCCTGTGTTTTCGTGGTTTCAGGGGAGGCGAGGCTTCAGGGGAGCTCTTCTGAGGCTCCACGTGGTTCTAGTGCCTAGAGTTAGTAGCCAGTTGCCCGAGCCGGGGTATGCCCCCCGTAGTTGTACTTTTCTTTCTGGATTGTACTAGTTGTGGACTACTGTTAGATTTTAGATTGTTGTTATATTGTGGACCATGTAATTTGCTTCATGTTAATTATTAATTCCTACTTATTCATATACATTGTGTAGTTCTGTAATTATTTTAGATTCTCGTATATTTCCACACCATCCCTTTAACCCTTTCGAGTCTTCGGGCTCGTGGGTGGCGGTTCGGGATTCGGGTTATCAGGCCTCTCCCGGTATTCGGATCTCGGGTCGTTACAGCTGGTATCAGAGCGCGGTTGTAGATATATATAAGAATCATAAATAATTATAGTGGTCCACTAGTCCATAATGATGATGTACAGTCGGCACTGGCTCAGGGCATCGTATGTTGTATTGACTTCACCGTTTTCCCTGTCTTCTGTCGTTTGCAGCAGGGAGAGCATGGCGCCGAGGCAGAGGCCTCGCTCTCAGCAGGGATAGTCAACAGAGGTGCAGGATAAGCAGGCGGAGCAGAGTGGAGTGCCACAAGTTGCCACCTAGGCAGGGGATTCAGGGAGAGTTCCGGGGGCAGAGGATTTCTTTCGAGGCATGTTCCAGTTCATGACTCAGTAGTTCGGCGGAGATGCTGGTGAGGGCTCGTCGTCCAGGGGTGGGCCTACTCGTGCTGTGAGGGACTTTTTACAGTTCCATCAACCCTACAATGGCGGCCAGCCAGACCCAGATGTGGCTTGAGATTGGCTTGATGAGATCCAGAGAGTGTTCAGTTCCATGAACTGTGCCGAGGAGGACAAGGTGATGTTGGCTTGCAACCAATTGCAGGGTTCAGCTCGAGCTTGGTGGTCTTCAGAGTGGAAGACGTCCTTTCAGTCTCATTTACTTCAGCAGATTGTGTGGAAGGACTTCGTCAAGGTCTTCGAGTGTACTTACTGCCCATCTTATGTCGGTACGTAGAAGATGCGTCCGTTTCTGGAGTTGGTTCAGGGCGATATGTCAGTGTTGCAGTACAGGGCTCGGTTTGTCGATTTAGGCCGTTTTGCTCCCAATATCCTGGAGAATGAGGAGCTAAAGACCGAGCAGTTCGTCCAAGATTTGAGGCACGATATGAGGCATCTCTTGATGGCAAATGATGCCACTGATTTGGAGACAGCTTCCCGGGTAGCGGCATCATTGGAGCTGGATATGTAGAAGGTCAGAGGACATGTTGGCCAGGGGCAGGCCCTGTCAGGCCACAGCCAGCAAATGGCTACCCATTAGCAGAGCACCTTTCAGCCCTCTTCGGGTAGTTCGGGAGCTTTGGCACCAGCAGTGTTAGCGGCATGATCTGCGTCTTTTGGCTCCAAGATCAAGAAGTTCTTCAGGAAAGGTTTCGGAAAGAAGCGCAAGGAGGGCAGAGACCAGAGGCAGGCATCTATGGGTAGTGTTCAGTAGCCGATGCCTTACCAGCGTCAGTGATTAGTTGGTGGATCGCGGGGAGCGTGTCCCCGGTGTGGCGGTTCTCATCCGCTCAGGCAGTGCACGGCGCCAGTGATTTGTTTCAGATGTGATCAACCATGGCATATGGCGCGTGACTGTCCTCAAAGGCCGAGTCAGCCACCCCAATACCCTCAGCAGCAGCAACAGCAGTACCCTCCGCAGCAGCAGTTTCAACCCCAGCCGTATCCTCAGTAGCAGCAGCAACATGGGCAGTAGCCGCCATTATCCCGGTCGGTGAGTGTGGGCAGGTAGAGGTCCCGAGGCCAGATTACACACATGACCAGGGTGGAGGTAGAGTCGTCACAGCTCGTGGAAGGTACTATCGTGATTTTAAGTTGTGCGGCTCGAGTTTTGTTTGATTCTGGCGCGTCACATTCGTTTATTTCGGAGGATTTTGCATTAAGTATTGAGGAGCCGGTGTCCCATATGTCATGTTATTTGGCCGTGGAGTTGCCTTCCGGTGATTATATGTTCACCCCGTATTGCTTTGAGAAGGTTCCCGTGTGGATTGAGGGGCAGTACATGCCAGGCATGCTTTATGCGTTGCACCTTTGGGACTATGATGCGATTTTTGGCATGGATTGGCTTGAGGCCCATAGAGCGATGGTAGATTCGGATCGAAGAGGGTCTATTTTCAACCTCCCCATAGACCCGCGTTCTATTTCCAAGGTATCCGATCTACCTCGCCTCGTTTTCTCATTTCCGCTATTAGCGCCCGTAGGTTGCTTGATGCCAGATGTCAGGATTTCCTCGCTTCGATGGTTGTGGTAGACCAGTCGGAACCGGATGTGGAGGACATTCCGGTGGTGTGTGAGTTTCCTGATATTTTTCTCTAGGATTTGCCTGGATTACCTCCGCAGCGGGAGATTGATTTTGTTATTGAGGTTGTGCCCGGTACGAGGCCTTTATCAAAGGCTCCTTATCGCATGGCTCCCATTGAGTTGAGGGAGTTGAGGGCACAGTTATAGGAGTTGCTCGCCAAGGGGTACATTCGTCCCAGCTTTTCCCCTTGGGGTGCACCAGCATTGTTTGTGAAGAAGAAAGATAGTAGTCTGAGATTGTGTATTGACTATTGGCAGCTGAACGAGGTGACCATTAAGAACAAGCATTCGCTGTCGCGGATTGATGATTTGTTCGATCAGCTTTAGTCCGCTCGAGTATTCTCGCGGATTGATCTGCGGTCCGGTTATTATCAGCTGCGGATTCGTGAGTCTGATGTGGAGAAGACTACGTTCAGCACGAGGTATGGGCATTATGAGTTTCTGGTGATGCCGTTTGGGCTAAGCAATGCCCCCGCAGCATTCATGGATTTGATGCATAGGGTGTTTCATCCCTATCTGGATCAGTTCGTGGTCGTATTTGTGGATGACATCCTTGTATATTCGTAGTCTGTAGTGAAGCATGCGTACCATTTGAGGGTTGTGTTGTAGACCTTGCGAGATCACCAATTGTATGCGAAGCTCAACAAGTGCGAATTTTGGCTTCGTGAGGTGCACTTTTTGGGGCACGTGATTTATGGTGATGGTATTTCCGTGGACCCAACTAAGGTCAAGGTTGTAGTGCAGTGGCCGAGACCAAGGTCCATAATGGAGATTCGGAGTTTCCCGGGGCTTGCAGGCTATTATAGGAGATTCATCCAGGACCTTGCTCGTATCGCAGTCCCGATGACCAGACTTACGAGGAAGGATGTGCCGTTCGTCTGGACTGATGAGTGTGAACAGAGCTTTATGGAGCTGAAGAGGTTGCTCACCTCGGCACCGGTGTTGGTGTTGCCTTCTGGATCAGGAGGTTATGTGTTGTGTATAGATGCTTCTAGGGTCGATTTGGGTGCTGTGTTGATGCAGCCCGGTAGAGTTGTGGCGTATGCATCTCGGCAGTTAAAGCCACACGAGGAGAACTACCCTACCCATGACCTCGAGTTGGCTGCATTGACATTTGCCTTGAAGATTTGGAGACATTATCTGTACGGTGAGAAGTTTGAGCTGTTCATAGACCATCAGAGTTTGAGGTATGTGTTCACCCAGAAGGACCTTAACCTCAGGCAGAGGAGATGGATGAAGTATATGAAGGATTATGACTTCACCCTGTGTTATCAACCGGGCAGGATGAATGTCATTGTCGATGCCTTGACCAGAAAGGTCGTGGTTAGTGCGGTGATGTTAAGGGAGTGGAGGCTTTGGGAACAAGTGCCAGCCGTGACATTTAGGCTTAAGGTCCCTCGAGAGCCAGGGTAAACCGTGCTTGCGAGCTTGACTGTCACACCAGCCATCCATCATTAGGTGACAGAGGCTCACCATGCAGACCCCAAGTTGCCCCAGATTTTAGCTATGGCTGACGTGGAGCTCGGCGAGGACGGAGCAGTGAGATTCCGAGGTAGGTTATACATCCCAGCCGAGGAGCAAGTGAGGCATACGGTGTTGGTAGAGGCTCATGAGAGTAGGTACACTATACATTCGGGTGCGACGAAGGTGTATCAGAATTTAAAGAGGCAGTTCTGGTGGCCTGGCATGAAGCGAGATATTGCATAATTTGTGGCCAGGTGCTTGATCTGTTAGTAGGTGAAAGCAGAGCATCAACGACCTGGTGGTACGCTTCAGCCCTTGGAGGTTCTCACGTGGAAATGGGACCACGTGACCACTGATTTTATGGTGGGATTATCGAGGACTCCAAGTGAGCATGATAGTATTTGGTTGCTGGTGGATAGGCTGACGAAGACGGCTCAGTTATTACCAATCAGAGTCAGCTGGAGTGTGCCCAAGCTGGCACGCTTGTATATGGAGCAGATCGTACCTTTCCATGGAATTCCCATTTTCATTGTATCAGATCGAGATCCCCGTTTCACTTCTGGATTCTGGAAGAGTTTTCAGAGAGCTCTAGACACCGAGTTAGCTTTTAGCTCCGCTTATCATCCTCAGTCAGACAGTCAGTCAGAGAGGACCATTCAGACGTTAGAGGATATGTTGAGGTCATGTTGCCTGGAATGGCAGGGGAGTTGGATTCACCATCTACCATTGGTGGAGTTTACCTACAATAACAGCTATCATTCGAGCATTGGGATGGCTCCCTATGAGGCGTTGTACGGGCGACCGTGTCGGACTCCACTTGATTAGTTTGAGGTTGGTGAGCGCATTATGATGGGACCAGAGTTGGTGCAGCAGTGCGTGAATGTGGTGCATTTGGTCTGTCAGAACATGTTGGCAATGTAGAGTCAGCAGAAGAGCTATGCCGATCGGAGAAGGTAGCCCCTCAGTTTTGCGGTCGGTGACCGAGTATTTTTGAGGGTTTCTCCTATGAAGGGGGTGATGCGCTTTGGCCGGCGTGAAAAGTTGAGTCCCCGCTATGTTGGCCCTTTTCCCATTGTGGAGCGCATTAGCGAGGTTACTTATCGGTTGCAGCTAACCCCAGAGTTAGCTGCGGTGCATGATGTGTTCCTTGTCTCGATGTAGAGGAAATATATGCCCGATGACTCTCATGTTTTGGAGGATTCCGTTTGGCCCGAGGTGACTTTCGATTTGTCTCTTCTGGAGTACCCCATCTGTATTGAGGATCGACGAGAGCAGCACCTGCGGAACAAGGTTATTCTCCTGGTTAAGGTGGTGTGGCAGCGGCACTCTGGCGGCGAGGCGTCTTGGGAGCATGAGGACGAGATGCGTGAGTTGTTCCCTTATCTATTCGAGCGAGTTCCCTCTTCTTTTTCCCCGTGCTTTATTTTAAATTTCGAGGATGAAATTTGTTTAAGGGGGGAGGGCTGTAATGCCCCGAAATTTTCGGACACTTTTCGGATCTGGATCCGTGGGTTTCGGATCACTTTTGGGGGTCCCGAAACGTGTTTTGCGGTTGACACGTGTTTTTCCCTAACGGACCTACGGAACCCTGTATTGGGCAAACAGTCGCGTTCTCCTACTCTGGGATGGTTCCAGTGCGTCCGGCGTGTTCCGAGGATCGAGGAAATATATTTTTTCTTATTTTTTCATATTTTTTGAAAAATCCATATTTTCTATAAATACCCCTTTTCTTTTTCTTTTTTCCTTCTTCTTCTTCTTTCTTCTTCTTTCCTCCCAGTGAGTGCTCCCGACCATGGCTTTCCCCCTCTCCCGGCGATGACCGCGATGACCCTCCCCCCCGGCTGTAGATAGCGGTGAGGTGACGGCGCGGCGATGACGGCAGCGGCTAGATTATCATGGAGGCGTGTGGATGTCGTGGGAAGCTCCTGAGGGACGAGGGTTTCAAGCGAAGTTTTGAAGATCGGCGGCGATCCGCCACGTTTCGGATGACCCCGAGGTAGGGAGACGAACCCTTAGCTCATTTACTGTCTTCCCCGTGATGTCTAGGCTGAGAGGTGGTCGAGAGGGGTTCATTTGAGCCGGGGAAGGGAAAACCATGCTTTGGAGTTTGAGCGTCGGATCTATCATTTTAATGCGTTATTTTGTGGTTTTATGGCATCAAACGATGCCTTGGGGCATGGGGAAGGGTTTCCCCTTTGTTTCCCCTTCACCTGGGGGTGATTGGAGCGTGGAATGGTGAATTTTGCCGTGATTCTCCATTCTCAATTTTTCAGGAATAAAAATGGTTCTTCCAGGAACCGTTTCTATAAGAGGTAGCCCTAGATGGGCCGTTTTCTGAGCTGGAGTGTCGGCAGGGTAAGCGGTCACGTGATAGACCGCCGAAACCCAGCAGCGGCCAAGTGGCCAACCGCTACCCTCGTGGGGCCAGCGTGACCCCCTACGCATTTTTGACCGTTGCTTTTTGACTGTTGAAAAGGTTTTGGGAATGGTGGTCACGGGCTGACCGCTATACCCTGATTTACGGTCCCAAGGGAGACCGTTTTGTGTCCCAGCGGTCACAAGGTGACCGATTCACCTTTTCACAGTTCTAGGGCGTAGCGGTCCCAGGGAGACCGTTTTGCACCTTCAGGCGGCCCAGTGTGGACCGCTTTTATTTTGAAACGGTCTACAGAAGACCGTTTCTCTTCTCGAGTGGCGGCCTATAGAGGACCGCCTATTCTCCTCTTGCGATCCAGAGATGATTGTCTCTTTCTTGGGGCGGTCCAGCACCTGACCGTTTTTGCCAGGGACGGTCCAGAGTGGACCGGCACCTGTATTCTGTCCGACCGGAGTTCTTTCCTCGCCGATTCTAGTCCCGGGTAAGTAGGCCTCGATCCCCGTGCTGACCTGCGGTCTGACTGATGCTGAGCATCATGTGGGGACTGTACGTAGGTGCCGTGGGAACCCCGGAGAGTGACGTGGTTCGGCTGATGTCACCATGAGTTGGTGTCGGTACGAGGAGAGGACCTTGTACTTTGTTCGGTTCATGCATTGTTTTCCGTTAGCCAGAGAGTCTATTCCTTCAGCGACCCTCCACTAGTCGTAGCCTTCCGACACGCGTGTGGTCCCACCAGGGAGTGGTGGCGAGGCTACCCCGAGAGATGATTTTTAGGCTGCTTACCGTAGGGCCCCACGTCTTGCAGGCAGAGTCCGGCTGAGAGGAAAACCAGTCAGAGGGCCTAACCTAGGACGCATGGTCTGTGTGTGCACATGTGGTCGGGGGCAGCGGACCCGCGCTGATGAGCGCGACCCCGACCAGTCCTTATTCTGTGGTTACTAGTATGGTGTCCCCGTTCTGCCAGGGGCGATGAGGGGGCCACCTGAAGCGCGGTCTAAGATGCCAGGGGGCGCATCCGGCCTTGCTTCTAGTGGGAGGTACTCCTGTCTTGTCAGGTAGCGACTCTTGGTTTTCTGTCGTGTTGTCTCGATTTCCTTGTGCCATGTGGTCGGTACTCGACATAGTTGAGCTTTCCTGTTTATTTATTTCTTTGCCTCTGCCCTACATCTTGTTAGTGTTAGCTTTGACTACCTTCCGAACAGTTTCTCATTTTGCGAGGTAGGGGTCCGAGTGATCCCTATTGAGCCTTTGTTATGAGGCTCATTCCCTGCGTTTTCGTGGTTTCAGGTGAGGCGAGGCTTCAGGGGAGCGCTTCTGAGGCTCCACGTGGTTCTAGTGCCTAGAGTTAGTAGCCAGTTGCCCGAGCCGGGATATGCCCCGCATAGTTGTACTTTTCTTTCTGGACTATACTAGTTGTGGACCACTGTTAGATTTTAGACTGTTGTTATGTTGTGGACCATGTAATTTGCTTCATGTTAATTATTAATTCCTACTTATTCATATACATTGTGTAGTTCTGCAATTATTTTAGATTCTTGTATATTTTCACACCATCCCTTTAACCCTTCCAAGTCTTCGGGCTCGTGGGTGGCGGTTCGGGATTCGGGTTATCGGGCCTCTCCCGATATTCGGATCTCGGGTCATTACAGTGACAATCACATCTTTCCTTACTTGGGTATTTGTCATCATCTCTTCTATTTCTTCCTCTTGCTTTTAGTTGCTCCACACCCACGGTGTGTGTTTCCTTTTTTGTTCCTTTGCTCCATGCCCCGTCGTGTGTTTTGTTTCCTCCTTGCTTTATCTTTGCACTGTTAAGATGACATGCCCACCTGCTCCATGCTTGATGTTATTGATTGCTTGAGTTAGCACATTACCCACTCACGTCATATCTATATCTCACATATCACACTACCCTCACACACACACAAAAATATCTACAACCTCTATTTTTTGGCGATCATGATGGGACATCTAGTGCCAATCGTGTTGAGTTGCTATTTGACCTGCTATTCTTAGCTGTTCCCAGTTGTCCTTGTGTTTTCCTCGATCTTCCCATTTCATTCCCTGTTGTTTTCTGCTCTCTGGTTCCTGGTGGTCTCCTCCAGGGTTTCTAGCCTAAAAGCGGTCTAGCGGTAGACTGTCTTTTCTCCTTAGCGGTCCTTAGACGATTGTTTCTCTAGTTATAGGTACACATCCCAAGGGTGTTGATATTTCTACCTTTGTTGCTGATTCTTATTATCCCTGGGTGTTATCTGGTCTCCTCCTTTGTTGTGACATATATTCATATCATTGTTTGCATATTGTTTGTTAGTTTCTAGGCTAGAAATTGCATGCATCCCGGTGCACATAAGGTCATTCATCTTTCATATCATAGTTGCATTCCTACCTTGGTGTGTGATCCTCTCGCCTCCATATTCCTTGGGGTCGACTAGGTGACCACTTCAGGGACCTCCATAAGTCCCCGTGAGCCGTGGATTCCCACACGGACGCCGGGCCGGTTGTACCTTTGCCACCCCGTGTCTAGGTTGCATAAGTAAGGGAGAGTTTACACCTAGAGTTAACCAAGTCTCTAATATCCTTCCCCATTAAGAACCTATTGTTGGAGAGAATATTTTATTGAAATCACTAAGGTTCTAAAAGGAGAAACAAATAAAATTTGTGCATCATTATAACTTGGTTGACTTTGGTTGCCTCTCATCCCTTTCTTATTTACATTATTCTCTTTATTTGGGGTCATCTTGTCTAGTTACTTATTGGTGGTTGTTTGTGTTGTTTGCATCATTTTTTTTAGGTGCCACATTGCATGTGGAATTGCTTCTGATCCATAGGTTCATCTCCTAGGGGCAATTCCTCGGCCACTTCTTATTTCAATCCTTTGTTCAACTCCACCATGTCTTCTTATGATTTCCCCTATTCCCATGAGGAATCTCTCCCTCAGGGACTCCTAGAGGACCCGCCCAGGGTCACCCCACTTTAGTCTGGAGAAGGGTCCGTCCCTCCTTCATCCTCTACTTCCATGGAGGGCGGTCAGCCCTCCCTTTCCACCAACAATCCCACCAGTCACATTTTGCAAATGATGGCCCAGTTGGATCCGGCCCAACTTCAGGCCCTTTACTAGACCTTTCAGGGGTCAAGTGCCCCATCTCCCACGATTGCACAGGGTCTTTCCACCTCTTCCATTTCTCAGTCTAGGGTTGATGGGCCCGGGGTTCCACCCATTCCTATTGATCTTATCCCGATCCAGCCCAAAATTCTTCGATTCTCCAGTCTGGAGGCGGGACAATCCTCTGGCTCGATCCCTCAAATTCTTGATAAAGGGAAGACCACTTTTCCCTCATTTACCCAGATTAATCCTTACGGGTCCGTTCCATCGGTGCCACAAGTCCTTGTTGGCTCGGCCGATTTCGCTCGCCCTCAGCAAGGGACGGCCCATGCTTATTCCAGTTTGGGTCATCCTTCGGCCCAATATCCTTCTTATGGGTCTCCCCCTCCTTCCGTTTACCCTTCGGCTCCTCGCCTTGAGCTCACTCCTTTTACTCTGCATACTCCGTCTCGGAGCAAGAACTCCTTGATAAATGGGCCGCCATGCAGCAACAACTCGACTTCCTTCAAAAGCGGGTTGGACCACAATCATTGGCAGACGTTCCAGTTCCTAGCTTCCATAACATTCGATTCCCTCTTCAATCCGAGCTCCCCACATACCACAAGTATGACGGGGACAACAATCCTTATGTTCATGTGAGGGATTTCATGTATGAATCGACACAGTTCCAATATGATGATCGCCTCATGGCGTATTTATTCCGTCGATCTCTAGATGGAGTCTCACTAGAGTGGTTTTATGTTGTGCCATTAGAAGATGCTGAGAGCTTCAAGGTTGTTAAAGAAAAATTTATTCAGAGGTTCTAGGACCAGGTCAGCCCGGAATATTCATTTACAGATCTGGTTTCCGAGAAAATGAAAGTCGACGAGGACTTTGCTACTTATGTTGACAGATGGAGGCAGATGGCTGCCCGTGTGCCCGATCATATTCCGGAGGAGGAAAAGGTCAAGTTGCTCATCTCTAATGCCACACCTACCTTCTGAACTATTTTGGCCATGAATGATATTTCCAATATGCACCAATTATACAGTCGGGCGAGGTTTATCCAAATCCAGTTTAAGGACTCCCCTATACACTCTCTCTTTAAGGCCCAAAAACCCAAATACAATAGGAAGCTTCAGGGGCCTGTCACCGAAGGAGTCCAAACCAATGAGCAAGTGCAAGCCGTTGCATTCCCTTTCTCCAACCAATCTGCTCCACACTGCTTTCCACAATCCCCACGTAACCGCCAGTTCTCCCCTCCACAAAATACCCAACCTATTTTCTCCGCTCCACAAAACGCCCAGCCTGCCTTCCCCGCTCCGCAAAATACCTTCCCCACACCTCAATAGCCGCAACAACCCCCATAATACCACAATGTCCCTCCACCTAACGGCTACACACCCAAACGCCTGGCTCCAAAGAGGGCGCAATACCCTCCTTTGCCCGAGTCCCTCCCGGACATTTTCTTGGCTCTCATGTCCATTGGTGCACTTCAACTTCCTCAAGAATGGCCTAGTTGGAACTCGACCGTCGATCAGTCTAGATATTGTATGTTTCATCGGCAGCCCGGACACACGATCGAAACTTGTTATCAGTTCATGGACTTTGTCTATGATCTACATGAAGGGCAGCACATAGACTGGGAAGAAATGCACAAAGTTATCACCGAGATAAAAGAAAAGAGAAGGCAAGCGCCGAGACAGCAAGTGCAGCAGCAAGCACCACAGCCACAGCCACAGCCACAGCCACAGTAGCAGTAGCCTACGTAGGATTTGGGGATCCATCAAAACCCTATGCCGAATCATCCACCCGCTCCATAGCCTCAGCCGCCGGCACCGGCTCAGGTGAACCTTGTTCAGTGCCCAGCTCCCAACGTTAGGTGGTCTTATGATGATGAATCTTCTATTCAATGGCTCATGGCTCTCCACCATACCTACCGCAATCCTCCTACACTTGTTCTCCTCCCACCGCACCTTCAAAACACCACCTCTACACCGCCCACGTCTATTGTTCCCCATAAACCCCTCATCCTTCCGCATGCTTCCCCCATTGTCCCACCTGTCTTCATTCCCCCGCATGCTCACGTTCCGCCTGTCCTTGTTTCCCAGCAAGTGCTCACACCCCCTGTCATCATTGCACCACCATCTAATCCCTCACCAGTCATCCTCACACCAGGGCCTATCACCACCACCATTACTCCTATTTCCCCCGTGTAGACACTTTTCTCCCTCTCTAAAGAAATATGCGCTAAAAGGGGAAGGCAATGTAGGTGTGTGGACGAATGAATGTGACTAAAGCATGGAGGAATAAAAGTGCAACACATGCATCAACAGGTTGTGATCGCCACCAAAATACCTAGTGCAGCCGGAGGAGCACTACGTACCTTGGAAAGGGGGAGACGGATGAAGCCACTCGCCAATGGATGCAACGCTGGTACAGGATGAAGACGGTCTGCTGGAGACCGCTGAAAGACGTAGACGATCGAACGATAGACCACCTCCAATGCTGAAGTAGGAACACAGGAAAAGGCTTGAGGTGGAGGCTAGACAGTCTGCAGTCGGCCGCGCACAGGATCTAGATGGTCTGAGGAAGGCCGCAAACCCCGTTAGACGGTCAGAGATGAACCGCGTAGAACCTCCAGATCCCAAGCCGTGGGACTTAATCCTCCACGCCTTTTTGGCCAGCCAGAGGGGATGGGCCTCATGCTAAAGCTTCTGTTGACCTGCAAAACAACACAAATGACCAGAAAAGTGACCCAGATTAGTTTATGAAGTGCAATATCTATGAAGGTGAACGGCGAACAATAACCATAAATGGAGGGGATGTACCTGGGGGTTGGGTTTTTGAACCCCTATGGGGCATGGAAAACAGTAGGAAAGAGAAAGAATGGTAGAATGCCAGTGAAAAATGCAGGTAGAAGTAAAGGAAAATGCACGTATAATGATGGGCAAACGATGGAAATGGCTAACTAAGGCTTAAAGAAACACAAGCACAATGACTACTCCCTGAACCGAAGGCTTAATGGACGTGGAAAGCCTTCCTCCCTGATTGGAATTCGCTAAAGAATGCGGCAGCACTTTGACGTCAATTCTGGATCTCCCCCCCTCGCGAGCTTGGGCTAAGGGTGCTATTTATAGACCCTTGAAAGCCAGCCCATAATTAGAGATTTTCTAGCAAGAATTAGGCCGAGATTCTTTAGGATAAAATGGAGATAATATTGCCAATTTTCTCCAGGATCAAACGGCACTCAATTCGGCTAAGCATCTGTGGAGAAAAAGGTGGAACAAGCAATGAGTTTGACCACGGATGGAGAGAGAAAACTAGCCGAACCAAGGATGTCGGCCATGAAAGCGGTCGATCGAGGGGCCGCCCACCCATATAAACAGTATATTGGAAGATCGCGTATAAGGTGCCGGTGGAAAATAATTAATAAGATAAATAAAGCCCTTTACCCAAAGAACAGACCGACTCAACCGGCGTAGGACTCTGAATCATAAAACGGTCCTTTGATAGGCCGCTTGACTCATTAAGCGGCCCATCTGGAGACCGCCTCAACTGGGGTAGGACTCTGAATCATAAAACGGTCCTTCGATAGGTTGCTTGACTCATTAAGCGGCCCATCTGGAGACCGCCTCACAGATGTCGGTGGAAAATCAGAAATAATGAGATAAATAGCTATTTATCTAGAAAACAGATCGAATTAGGACTCTGGCTTAAAAATGGTCAATTGATGGGCCGCCTGACCAGTTCAAACGGTCTAATGCTAGACCGCTTATCTGGCGTCGGTGGAAATTAAGAAAAACAAGATAAATAGCCATTTATCCAGAGGTCAAGCCATTGGGTGACAAAAATGGTCTTACTATAGACTGCCGATCCTGCTAAACGGTCTATCGCTAGACCGCATTTAAGCTGGACAGTGGAAAATAATAACTGGGATAAATAAGCCCATTTACCCCAAAGACCATGCTAAATCAAGGCCCATTAAGCCCGAATTCAAGAAAAATTTCGAGAGCAAGCCCAGCCAAGGAAGAAGTACCAATAAAATAAGTCCAAAGAAATGCCTAGAACTGGCCCAATGAATAATGGACAACCCGAGGCATCAAAAATAAAGGTAAGAAGAATGGCTCAACTCAAGGGTAAAAAATGGGTGTCAACACCCCGTTATCTCTACTACGCCTACCCCTACACCGCTTATCCATCCCCTCGGGCCCGTTAACCCATCCACCATGAGCCCATCTAACTCCGTGCCAGCCCAAAACCTTGCCCTACGGAGCGGGCGTTTGTTCCATCGGAACTATCCTACCACTGGTGCATCCGCACCCAATCCTCAATCCTCGCAACAGGCTGCTGATCAGGAGAAGATAGACCCACTGCTGGGTACTCAATACGATCTGTTACATCATCTAGACAGGTTGCCCGCCAAAATTTCAGTTCTGGAATTGATTAAGCGGTCTAAGCTCCACCAAGATGCGCTGCGGGATTTTTTGCAGAAGGTCATGGTCAGTGAAGATATGGCAATGGACAGTTTACCGACTGCTCTGGCTACAATCTCCAAGGGGCCGGCTATTACATTTTCAGAGGCCGAGCTAGCACCACCTGAGGCTCGTCAGATGCCGCTATGCATTTCTATCATTTTGAACCAAGTAAGCATAGACGCGGCATTGATAGATACCTGGGCTTCTATCAACGTCTGTCCTCTCAGCACTTTAAGAGCTTGTAATATTTCAGAAGAGTTATTAAGACCTACCCCGACTACTATCGCAGCATATGACAATTCAAGAAGGCCGTGTCACGACGTGGTCACCATTCAAGCTGAACTTGGGCCGCTTACAATGGCCGTTGAATTTTTTGTGCTCGACATCAACCCCATGTTCGAGGCTATTTTGGGTCGACCGTGGATTAATAACCTCAATGCCGTACCTTCCACTACTCATCAATGCCTCAAATTCCCTTTCCAAGGGAGGGTGGTCAAGGTCAAAAGCATTTCCACAGTCCAGTCAGTCGAGGCTATTTCAGACAAAATACTGCCAACACTCTGGCCCAGTAATCGGCTTGTTATCTTAGTACTAGACCTCCACTTTCCCTGGGCCTATACACCATGCAAGCCAGCCGTCGCACAGGTGGATGTCAAAATAAAGCCCCTGATAAGAGACTCTAAAGGCTAGAAGATCATATTAAGGCTAGGCTATCAGCTGTGCAGAGGTCTCTGTGCCCAGCTACAGGGGCGGACCAAGCCGGTTCCCAGGGGCAGAAAAATGAGTAGGAGGGGCCTTGGTTACCGAGAGTCCTCATTATCAGTTATGGGAGACTTGGGGACATTAACTTGGGATTACCCCCAGCACTTTGTCAAGGGCCCTCTCCAGCCGGGTACTTTGAAGGTGCCGCCGAAACAGCCCGAAGAAGATACAACTTGTATAGTTGCCGGCCCAACATTGTCACCTAGGGGGCCCGTAGATGACATGGAGGATTTCAATGAAACCTTTGCCAGGATGTTCTATGAAGAGGACTGTTCAAGAAACCAGGAGGTTCGGCTAGTGCAGTACACATCAGGAAAGTAAGTTTACCATCTGCAGGGAAGGGGGAGCTCACCCATCATTTTCACTTGGTCTCCTTCCCGTTTGATGTCTCTTTTCCAAAAGATAGAGTTTTTACCCTGATCACCTCCCATCATAATTGATCTTTTGCGTATAGAAATGCCGACTGAATTTTTGATTGTGACTTGTCCATGTGGGCGCTGCCCACCAATTGATCTCTTGAGTATGTGATTTTTCTCTTCTGATCCCTTCTTCGACATCTTCTGTCCATCCATCTACCCTCTCGTGCTTCCTCCTCCTCCTTCCCGCTCATCTTCATCGGGTTACGTGCTCTCCACTGATCTCCAAGAAAAAAAATACCCATTTTGAAACAAAGATTTTAGTGGAAGATTATGCTGTGTTCCATCCGTCTTCCTCCCAGGGGAATGAGGCCCCTGCTTCCCTTCCATTAGGCTTCCTTTCTCCTAGGTTAGGTTTAGGGTCTGTCGAGTCTAGGGAAGTAGGGTCTGTTAGGTCTAGAGAAGTAGGGTCTTGTTCTAGTGCATCCAATCCATCCTTGCCTGAGCCGCGCCCGCCGGCGCGCTAGTTCAAATCTATTCCTGATAGGTTCTTGCAGGATCTAGCTCAGAGATGTCATGCTCTTCTCAAGTGCCCGGAGTTCATAGCTACGTCGATTGTATTAGAAGAAGGCGAGGAGCAAGATAGGGTATGGAGTGACGACGGATTAGGTGTCTATGAAGTCGTGGATGAGAAAGACCCAGTCGATCTTGAGGACATCGATGTAGATGACACTGCCGACTTGTATGTGCAAGGTTTGAAGAGATTTGATGAGCCATCGTCGGCAGTGGATGAACCTACGAAGGAAATTAATCTAGGAACTAATGAGGATCCCATGCCCATCATTATTGCTGCTAATCTCCCTTCAGAAGTAGAAGAAGAGTTGATCAAAGTGCTAATGGAGTATAGCGATTCTTTCGCCTAGTCTTACGAGGACATGCCGAGTCTTGACCGCTCCTTGGTAGAACACCGACTAGTACTTAAGCCAGGGGCAACGCCCGTGAAACAAAGATTGAAGAGATTTCACCCCCACATGGCCTTGAGGATGAAAGAAGAAGTTGATAAATTGCATAAGGTCAGGTTCATTAGAGTTGTCTTATATCCTCAGTGGGTGGCAAATATAGTCCCTGTTATCAAGAAGGATGGGAAAGTGCGTATTTGTATCGATTTCAGGGATTTGAACAAAGCATGTCCCAAGGATGATTTTCCGCTACCTCATATAGATGTGTTGGTGGACAACACGGTCGGGTACAAAGCTTTGTCATTCATGGATGGTCATTTTGGTTATAACCAAATCCGTCTAGCTCCGGAGGATCAAGAGAAAACTTCCTTCACCACGCCTTGGGGCACGAATTGCTATGTGATAATGCCGTTTGGGTTGAAGAACGTAGGTGCCACCTATCAAAGGGCAATGATGGCTATATTCCACGATATGATGCATGTTTACATGGAGGCTTACGTGGATGATATCTTGGTGAAGTCAAGAACCAAAGAGGGACACCGCGCTATTCTGGCCAAGGTGCTTCAGAGGGCTAGGGAGTATAAGTTGAAAATGAATCCCAAGAAATATGTATTTGGAGTGTCTTCATGGAAGCTGCTAGGTTTCATAGTTAGCAAACGGGAGATTCAAATTGATCCTAATAAAGCTAAGGCCGTCATGGATATGCCTCTGCCAAAGAATATCACGAAACTTCGAGGATTAATTAGATGCTTGCAGTTTATTAGAAGATTTATATCCCAACATTCTTAGAGGTGCCGCCCGTTCTATGAACTGCTAAAGGCGGGTGTCAAATTTGAGTGGAATGAAGATTGTCAAAAGGCCTACGAAGATTTGAAGGCTTATTTGTCTAATCCCCCGATTTTGCAACCTCTTGTCCCTGGGAAACCCCTAATCCTATACATTTCTGTCATTGAGGACTCCCTAGGAGCTATCCTGGCACAAGTAGATGATGAAGGCAAAGAGCGGGCAGCTTATTACCTCTTTAAGTTGTTTAACCCGGCAGAAGCCAAGTATACTGCCATGGATAAAACTTGTGCCGCATTAGTTTGGGTAGCTCAGAAGCTGAAGCACTACTGCCTAGCCCACCAGGTTTGGCTGATCTCTAGAATGGACTCGATCCGCTATCTCCTAGAAAAACCTGTCCTTTCTAGCAGGTTAGCTCACTGGCAAAGCTTTCTCTCTCAATTTGATATCACATTCATTTTTCAGAAGGCAATCAAAAGATATGCCATCGCTGAGCATCTAGCCCATCTTCCTATCCCCTGCACCGACTCGATTCAGGATGAATTCCCTGATGAGCATCTCTCTGTCCTTACCCATCATCCCTTTTGGTCTCTACACTTCGATGGTGCGCTCAACTCTCAAGGCCAAGGGATAGGTGCCGTTCTCCTCACTCCAGAAGGGGTGACGATTCCCTTCGCTTATCAGCTCCGGTTTCCTACTACCAACAACATCGCTGAGTATGAAGCTCTCCTAGTTGGATTTAGGTATGTCAAAAATACTCGCAAACCCGATTACCCACATTACCCGACCCGTGATGGGTCGGATAATACCCAAATAAACAGATATAAATTTGGGTTCGGATACGTTTAAAATACCCGTTTCATATTCGGATAGGGTATGAATTTAGTGCACCCAAACCCGTACCCAATCCGAACCCGCTCTTAATAACTTATTGTGCATGTTAGACCTATGATTTTGACATGAACCCAATTCATTACCCATCTTGTTGAGTTTGTGAGTTTAGACTCCTTGCTAAAATTATAAGGACATTTTTATAAAACATAAAAATTACTTTAGAAAGGAAAGAATTGATCGGATTTCTTTTTTTCTAGTTCTCATAAATCTCACATTTCTTTAGATGTGAACATGGACTCATGCTTTATGGACGGATACGGATATCCGTAGATATATCCACACCCGTGACGGATATACCCGTATCCATATCCGTGAAAATAATAGGGTACTATCCGGGTATGGTATTAGTAAAATTTTCACGGATAGGATATGGTATTGGTCTACCCGAGCCAAACTCGATCCATTGACATCCCTAGCTAGATTGAAGCACGCCTATCTCTTAGGCGCGCGCTATTTGCACATTGTAAAAGACTCTCAACTCGTGCTGCGGCAAGTTCTATCCACTTATCACACTCGTGACCCGAAGCTCAAGCCATATCAAGATTTGGTCACTCTCTTGGCTAGGCAATTCCGTAAACTGATCTACATTCACACTCCTCGATCTCAAAATATCCTCGCCGATGCACTAGCGTCACTTGCTTCCTCCTTATCTTTCCCTCTTAGTCGGAGCACTGAGACCATGATCATCCAGAGACTAGACGCCCCCTCTCTTCAAGATCCTTGGTACGACAACCTTAGGAAAGCTGTAGAGGCGAGGGCTGAGAAGGAAGATTTGAAGGAAGTCTCTTTGACAGAGTTAGAAGAGATCTTGGAAGAAGAAGAATTGCCATGGTACCATGAAATTGAGCTGTATTGTAAGATGGGTCGTTCCCAGAAGGGGCAAGTGTCGAACAGCGTAAGGATATTAGAAGAGTCGCTTCAAGGTACACTATCATAGCTGGAGAATTGTACAGGCACGCTCTCAATGGAATGCTCATGAGGTGTCTAGATGATGATGAAGCTTGGAAGGTGGCCGAAGCAGCCCATTCAAGTGAGTGTGGAGGTCATGTCAATGGCCAGGCTTTAGCGAAGAAGATCCTTAGGCAGGGTTATTATTGACCCACTCTAGAGGAAGATTGCTCCCTCTATGTCCGGAGGTGTCTTAAATGCCAACTCCACACTGATAAAATCCATGCTCCTGCTTCATCTCTTCATCCTCTCTCTGCTCCTTGGCCATTCTTTATATGGGCTTTCGACATTATTGGCCCGCTCGGTGATCCCAATTCTCAGACCAAGCAAAAATCCTTTATCCTCACTGCCACTGAGTACTTCACCAAATGGGCCGAAGCGGAAGCGTACGTAGAGATCAAAGCAACCACGGTGTGCCACTTCATCCTAAAGAACATCATCTCGTAGTTCGGAGTGTCAAGCAGCATCGTCACCGACAATGGACCCCAGTTCGTTTCTCAAGAGCTTCAAGACCTCTGTAAGAAGTTCAATATTGCATTGCATCATTCATCTCCATACTACCCTCAAGGCAACGGTCAAGCCGAGGCCACTAATAAAATCTTTCTTAAAATCATAAAGAAGACCTGCGAATCTCATAAATTTGCTGATTGGCCTGAACGATTAGTGGAAGCTCTATGGGCTTATCGTACCTCCGTCCGTACTTCTACGGGGTAAACCCCCTATGCTCTTACTTACGGGATGGAGGCGGTGCTCCCATACGAGATTTTGATCCCTTCCTAAGGGTGCAGCTCGATAAGGAACTTAATCTCGATGAGCGTCGAGAGGCGTTACTAGTCCAGCTAGAACTCTTGGATGAGAAGAGGATGAATGTGACCGATCACATATCTGTCTATCAAAAGAGAGTCTCAGGTTATTTTCAAAAGAAGGTAATTGAACGTAAATTTTAAGTAGGTGATATGGTTTTAAACATAAATTCATTAGGTCTAGAGGTCCTAGGTCTAAATTGTAACCTAATTGGGAAGGGCCGTTCATCGTTAGAGAGGCTTATCCAGGAACGCATATCGTCTAGTCAACGCGGAAGGTAAGGAGCTATCTCACGCTTGGAATGGGTTGTATCTTAAGTGTTTTTTCCCTTAGAGTCAAGCCAGTGCCAACTCGGTAGCGAGACGTCTCTCCCCTTTACCATGAAGGAGGATCTCGAACACGGCAATCACACACTACACGATGACTCTGGTCCGATTTTCCCTCTACTAAGTGACACCGTCTCTCCTTCGGCCATGCCTAGGGGAAGTAAAGGTCCTTGCTTTTCTTTCTTCGGCCACGCGTGGGTGCAAGGGGTGAATAAGGGAGAGATGACCGACCTAGACACCGTAACGAGAGGAGGTGTCAAATAGGGGCAGTCCGCTATGACATGATTCCACAGAGGAAAGGAAAAGAGAAAAATTAGTCAAAAAGAAAAGAGCAGGAATCAAGGCAAAAGCCATCACTTCTATCAAAAGCAAAAACTACAACGTCAAATTGCTCCATGAAAATAAAACCAAACTAGGCATGGCAAGAGTGGCAGTACAGTTTCCCCGCGGGACATTATGAGCCCAGTCGTATGGGTGCCTAGAGTGGATGAGGGTTCGATGGCGAACACAAAACCCTGTCGCAACAGGTCAAATCTCCAAAAGGGTCGTCATGGGAGGAATTCAAGCCCTAAAAGGTTATATCCCTAAGCTAGGCTTACCCCTAACAATTCCTTTCTCTCTTCCTTAAACATACCCAGGGTATGGCCCATGGAGAGGCACCGTTATATGGGTGAAATAGGCTCGGCCAGGGTTTGTCACCCTCATTACACGCCAACCTTGGGGGAGGCTCTTAATGGAATAGGGAGGACCCTCGTTGCCAGGGCGGAATTGGTTCGAAGGAAAAAAATTTAAAAATAAAAAAACCCAGATATTCTCAAAATCTGAAAAAAAATCAAAATAAAAAAAATCAGATATTCTCAAAATCCAAAAAAATCACACATTCTCAAAATAAAAAAAATCAGATATTTTTAAAAATCCAACAAAAATATCATCATCCTTGCATAGCATGCATTGCATTTCATAGTTTTCATTACATTCTCGCATGTTTAATAAGGTTCCACCCCTTGACCAAATATCAAGGATTGGTCATCTTGTAACTTGCTGCAGGCAGGGGGTTGAGCCTAAGAACAGATCTGACTTATTTTCTTGTTTTAGTATGTGTAGACACAGGTTCCAGTGCCCAGGATTAGGGCTTCACAGGTTTTTCTATCTCTTATCTCTTGCGGTCTTTTGGTAGACCGTTAATCCTTCTTAACGGTCACGCGGAGACTGTTTTCCTCACCCGAGAACCTGAACGCTCAGGTTTCTCTGTTCCTACTCCCTTGCGGTCTTTTCATAGATCGTTAAGTCTCTTCCTAGCGGTCAAGTGGCAACCGTATGCCTCACCCGAGGGTCAAAACACACAGTTTTCCTGTGCCTCTTCTCCTTGCGGTCTATCGCTAGACCGTTAGGTGGGCCTGGTAGTCCTTTTCTGGACCGTTTTCAAAATAGAGAACCTTGTCCTATCTGAACCATCAAGCTCAAGGAATAATCTCACTGTAAATCTTTCAAATCAATCTTTCATTTCATTCATTCAAGGTTCATAATACATCATTCTTGCCATAATTTTAAATATATGATCAATGGAAGCTCAAATTACATTCAATTTCACATCCGCACGGCGCCGAATCTTGCGTAATGCTTTCACGTAGGCTCGGTAATCCTCCTCATTTTCTGTCACTTCTGTCGGCAAGGTATGGACTCGGCTGATCTCCCACATGGTCAGAGCACTCCGGATCGCCTGCTCGTCCTCCTCGGTCCCGATTTTCCTAGCTTGAAGGGGAGGGTAGTGAGATAGTGCTGGGACCATAGTGCGGGGAAGTCCAACTTCTAAGTAGCACCGGTGCTGGTTGTAGATTGCCAAGGTAGTGTTCCCCACTAGCTGCAGGTCTAGGCCCAATCGCCGGGGTAATATGAGAATAGTGCCTTGAAGAGCCCGTGGTCGCATCATGAATTTGTCAATTAGCAAGGTGTTGAGGAAAAGGCGTCAATCGTCCCTAGTCTTTTTCTCCACCATTCGTCATTCAACCTGTGTAGAAAACCCGGATGCACCTCCTATGAAGTAGAGTGGGTGGCTCCCAAATATGCGGCTAGCTGATGGCACATCTTCCTTGGGTAGAAATTTTAGCCTAACACCCATCCAACACTCAAGGACAATCATGGACCCGAAGAGAGGCCCCCCTAGAGAAGCTGAACTAAGACCTTCATAAACATAAGAAAGGATGGCTTGAGAGTTAGATAAACCCCACCACAACCCACTAATAATGTTGAGGTTTTGGATGTCTAAGGGGTGGTCAGTGGTGAAAAAGAGCAAGACCCCACACAAGCAAATGGAAGTAGCTTTGGCTATGGCTTCATACCTCCCCCAATTATTTTTGCAATGGGAAGTGACCCATTGGGCCATGGGTATCAAATGGATATGGCGGGAGCTAATCATGGTTTTAACATCATTTGGATTGTGTATGAAATCCCACAAGATGAGTGATGGATCTATAGGGTCAACCGTATGGCACACTAGATCTTCGTCCCCCACCTTAGTCTTAGGAAGGGCTAGGTAAGTCTCAACCTCCTCTATGAGAACAATAGCTTCAAAGGTTGAGAACATGAAGGTGTGTGCTTGAGGATGCCACAACTCCAATAGAGCTGAAATGCTAGGCCAATTTAAGGAAAGTTTTGGCTAGAACTACTAAGGGGTGAAGATGCCATGCCCTTAGGATTGAGAGGACCTCTAAAGGGAGTTCCTTTATCATGGGAGTCACCCACTTCAAGCTAGAGTAGCATCTTGGGCCAGGAAGGAGATAGAGGAAGAAGAAGAGAAAGAAGAAGAAGAAGAGGAGTGTCATAAGAAATTTAAGGAAATTCATGAATTAAAATGAACTTTGATCTAGCTTACCTCTCTTGAAGGGCTTGTGCTCAGATGCTTGGGGATGGAGGTCAGCCGCTGCAGCTCCCCATGTTCCTTCCTAGCCGCCTTTGGCCCGGTGTAGACAACCTCCTCCATGGTGCTAGTTTCAAAGCTCCTCTTCATGATGATTTGAGTGTTTTTAATGGAGTTTTTAGGGCTCAAAGTAGAAGTTTTCTGTGAGCTACGAATTATGGGTCTATTCCTAGTTATAGGGCTCTAATTCTAGTCCTAATGCATTGGGATTGAGGCTAGGTGGCCTCAATTTAAGTTAGGATAGGTCTTAGTGCAGTTTAAGTGCCTCTATCCACGGGTTGGGACTCTCCCGGAGAGTTCCGCTCGGATTTTAACTGTGTCTTCTGTTGGGACGGTGCGATGGATACAGAGGGGGGGGGTGAATGTATCCCATTCAAAAATATTGCCCAAATTAAAAACAATAAGCCTGCTGCTAGACACAGTTGTGGAATAAAAGCTATAGAGCTCAAATAAACATTTGATCAATTAGTTGAGCTGCTAACTATACTGGTGGAACCTGATCAAGTCTAATGCCGAAGATAGAACTATGCAAACCATACTCACTTAGCAAAATATGTAATGCTCAAGGTCACTGCAGTTCGAAACAAGAATGTTCATACAACCTGTGAAAGAGGTAGAAGACAAGGCGCAAATGCACAAGGCAAACCACGGCACAGTAGATTTTTTAGGTGGTTCGGTCCACAGACCTACGTCCACCCCTCACTCCAAACCGGAGTGAGGCTTCCACTAGCACAAGTTAGAATCGCAGACTCAGTCTGCAACAAGTGCTGCCTAACAGCTTGACCAGGGGAACAACCTCCCCTCTTCCTCCAATCCAGAGGGCAACCCTAGTGACACCCAGTCACTAGAAACCAAAGACTAGCGTCTCTCTTCCTCCACCCAGGAGGGAACCCACAAGCGACACCCAGCCGCTTGCAAACCAGAGGTCACGGACCTCTCTTCCTCCAGACCAGGAGGGAACCCACAGGTAGCAACCACTACCTGCAAACCCGGAGTCCAAGACTCCCTTCCTCTGAGACCAGAGGGAACCCCGATCTCAAAACCAGAGAATCGGAAAGAAACACAAGCCAAGTGTAAAGGAAAAGAAAACAAGAAATGAAAATTACAGCAATCAGAAAGCTGGAAATGAAACTCGAAACTGTAGCTCTCTCTTGGAGCAATGTAGCTTGGATTTGATCCAGAGGCTACTGATCTTCTTCTTCTTTTGCTGATCTCTCACTCTCTTTTTCTTTCTCTTCTTCTTCTTTCACACTCTGCCTCTCTGCCTCTCTTCTCTTTTCTTCTCACTATCTTTTTTCTTATTCTGGATCGTGTAGGCTTCTTACTGCTTCTCGATCTCCTCTTCTCCTTCGATCACTCTTCCTTGATCTAACTTCTTCTGATGGAAGAAGCTCCATATTTATACCAGCAGCGGCTAGGGCGTGTGCAGGGCTTGTGCCCTCTTTGTCCTCGGATCACGTGCCAGGTGCCAACCTCGGATCACGTGCCCAGACATCTTTCTTCTCGAAGGATATACCTGTCACATAGTCATAAGAGAATATATTAGAGAGATGTACAGACTTGCTGGGTAACTCAAGACCGCCGTGTACAGACTTAGTATAAAAGATGCATATGCAATAGAATGTATAGACTTAGAGATAAAGAGTGTACAGACTTTGTCTTGAAGGAGATGCACATATGCACTGAAGTGTGTACAGTCTTCACTGAAGGATGTTCAGACTTTAAGTGCTGAAGTGTGTACAGACTCTGCTGAAGAACGTTCAGACTTTAAGTGCTGAAGTGTGTACAGACTCTATTTGTTCGTGCATGCTACAATGTGTAGACTTAGTGTTTGTGCAGAAGATAATGTATAGACTTATGAACTGATGCAGACACAGGCTGTACAGGCTTGTCGAGCATAAACAAGCGGCGATGTATAGACATGCCAGCAACGAATGTATGGACTTAGAATGCATGAGACAGCAATGTATAGACTTGCACGAGCAGGCGACAATGTGTAGACTTGATGCATGAACTATGCACATGAACACGGATGTACAGACTTTAGTGAATGCATTCTATGCAAACGCTGTACAGACTTTGAGAGCAATGCAGGCTGTACAGACTTGACGAGCATGAAGCATAAGAGTTGCAACGATGTACAGACTTCACCTAAGCAAGGGCTGTACAGACATTGGAATATACAGACTTTACTTCGTGCAAGCTACAGGACAATGCAGGCTGTACAGACTTTGAGAGACAATGCAATGTGTAGACTTAGCGTGTGCTGTGAACAATGTATAGACTTTGCGTGGATGACCAGACAATGTATAGACTTGCACATATGCATGAACAAGTTGCGATGTACAGACTTTACTTCGTGGATGTATAGACTTAGTTAACGAATAGATGCATGAACTATGTGATGAGGGCATCTCACGACACTCCCTCTAGTTTGGTCGTCTGCACACTCTTGATATGGTCTGATCATGGTCTCCACTTGTTATCTTCATTTTCCCAGTGTCATTTATGTATTTTCCTTTTATTGAGTCCTATCTTATGTATTTTCCTTTATTGAGTCATGTGGTTCTAGCCCATTTCCCTTATTTTGCTTAAACTGGGCCTTATGTCCTTAGTTATGGGCCCATAGGATTGAGTCTAGGATATGCTCGGTCTTTTGTCCATTGTCAAGGACATTTTGGTCATGAAAAGAGTGGTTGCCTATAAATAGGCCCCATCTCTCCACTTGTAGTCACTCTTGATGAATATTGAAAAAAAAACCACCTCTTATTATCTCTCAACTCTCTCTCTTACTCACTATATCTCTCAATCTCTCTCTCATTCTCTCTCTCCCCAAGGGGAGTTCGACCCTCCCTCTCTCTCCTCTTCCCCCCTCACTTACTCCAACCCCCAACCACCTCCACTACCTCACCCACCTCCATTAAGGCTCTCCCCTTCCCCATAGCCCTTCATTTACTTCCCCTCCTTGTCCCAAAGCAACTCTTCCACCTCCCAACACAATTCCCCCACTTCCCCACACAAATCCCACCACTTCCAAGGCCAATTTCGAATTTGAACCTTCCCTTCCATAGCCATTAGAATCATCTTGCCCCTTCTTCTCTCTTGGCCACCCCCTTCCCCACCTCATCTTCTTCTTCACATTCTTACCCTGCTTCAGGAAACAGAATTACAGCAACTTGCAGAGGAGGCCACGGTCACCCATCAACGACTCAGGGAGCAAGGCCTACATTTCCAGAATCATCTGCAAGCCAGCTTTCAAGGCGAGGTGGTTTCGTCGGCATCCGAGTTCGGTGCTGTCCGTAATCACCATTCTTCTCCGACTGCGCCGAACCTCTCAGATCCGGAGCCAGAGCTGCAGAGACGACTCGTCCACGGCTAACCTTGAAGGAACCAGTTTTCAAGGTCTTCTACAAAGTTCTTCCTCCCTCTGTCAGCGTCCAGGAACAGAAGGCGGAACCCCGTTCGGCATCCGACAACCAGAGTTACTATTTTTCTACCACAACCACGCCGGTCTGCCTCCTCACTGTCTGCACCGACCTCCGTCCACTTCTCTGGACACCCAGTTCATCTCCGACATCAGAAGACGTCCCCGTTTGTTTTGTTGCAAAGAAGACTCCTCCAAGATTCCAAAGAGTCCAGCGGTTCCAGGTTCGGAGCTCCGGAGCGATCGTGGTACCTTCTGCAACCTGCTGTTGCAGACAGAGCTCGACCAGCAACCAGAGCTGCATCCACCTTCCAGCCACCGGTGCGGTCAGCCCTGAGAATCATAGCTTCCCCAAAAATTCAAGCTTCATCCCCTATCAGTTGGCAAACGTTTGGCGTTGGTTTCGTCGCAATCCAAGCTTCGTGGAATTTTTATCTGCCACAACACCGATCCACTGTCCAGAAAACCTGCAGGTGGGCAGAACCGGCGAAGCTCGGAATCTCGATCTCCTTTGCATTTCTCCCCACCCCGCTTGGCCGGCTGAAGGCCCCTCCCTGCGTGGAGGTAGTTTTGAATGTACTAAGTGTAACCCCCACCCCAAGATCACCCCTCCTGCGAGAGGAGTAGTGCTGTACCCTTTACATTTTCAGGTCAAGCTACACCGCCGCGGCGATCGGGTGCATACCCTCGCCTCCCGGCGCGCCCTCGTCTCCGAACGGGATCGGTGTCTTCACACCGATCAGGTGAGCTTCTGGTACTACCCTTTGTAGCCTTATTCCTGCTAGCTTAGTATTGCTTTGATTGCTCATCGGCGGTGAGAAGAGAGTTCGAATTTGCATGCTAGTTTGTTAGTGTCCACCGCGGACCGTGAGAGAGTGTCACCCAAACCCCGCCTTGCGGGCCAGCCACCCACGAAGTTGGGTATCCTAGACTCTTTGGAGTCAGCCGTAGCATTGTAAGTCCATTAGAACAATTGGGTCCCATCCCGGACCCTCATCATTATCCCCCGGACCCACCGGGTGAGCGTGTGAACCGTGTGAGCAAAAATCGTCGATTGTGAGAATCATTGAGTGCTTGTATGCTTGCGGGTCTAAGTCCTAGGGTCATATCATCCTCTTTAGTGGTCTTTGGGCTGTGCCACATCAAGTGGTATCAGAGCGGTCATAGGCTTGTCCTTACAAGTCTAGTCTTGGGTCACACTAAGTCTTTCTTAGGTGCATTCGCACACCCTTGCATAGCCCACCCAACCTTGCATGACCACCCGTAGTGGAACTCATTATCAAGGCAATCCATCTTCTTCCAATAACACCATGAATCCCAATCCCCAAGGAAATCCCCCTCACAATGAGCATGAGCTTCCCGACCAAATGAGGTTTCTTGTGGACTACATGACCGAAATTATGGGAAGGCTTGACGGTATTACGGCCCGGCTTGAACAACTTGAGGAAAATAGACCTATTCCAAGGGAAGGAGATAGGAGAGATCCCCCTCCACATGTGGAGCCAGCCATAGGAGGACTCAACCTTGACCCCCCTCCCGAACCGGAAAGGGACCCACCCCCTAGAAGGAATGAGAGGCCTCCCCGGGACAACCCGGATGACCAACTAATGAGACTTGTGAAAGTCGATGCTCCCACTTTTGATGGATCTCATCATCCGAGCATCTACTTAGATTGGGAGGCAGCCATGGATCAATATTTTGATTGGTACCCAATGACCGAGGATAGGAAAGTCCGACTTGCAAAGATGCAATTAACCAAACTTGCCAAGACTCATTGGATGAATGTTGAAGCCTTAAGGATAGTTAGGAGGGAAGTTCCAATCACCACATGGGGGGCCATGAAAGACCAACTCAAACTCAAATATGTCCCACCCTCCTACCATCAAAACCTCTTAGATGAATGGCAAGCCTTGACTCAAGAAGGAAAGACCGTTATGGAATACATTGAAAAGTTTGACTACTACCTCCTCAAATGTGGAGTCCAAGAGGACCCCTCCGTCACACTCTCCCGCTTTAGGAATGGGCTTCAATTCCATATCAAAAAGGAACTATTCATGCGTCAAGTAACAACTTTAGAGCAAGCCTACCAAGTAGCTCGGGATGCCGAGAAATTCTCTCGGTACACGCGAATGGTTCCCCCTCGGGGAATGGACCCTAGAGCCATGGCACCTCGGGCCAACCCTCCACCACCCCAAAGAGGTCTCCTTCCTACACCCATGGGAACTCCTCCCACACGGGTCACCCCTCCTAATGCCAATCCACCATTCCGCCCCGCAAGTGGGCCCCTAAACACAACTCCCAATAGTCCCAATTCGACACCCACTCTCCCTCACACTAAGGTGACCCCAAACCATCAAAGTGGGCAGCAATGCTTTAGGTGTTATGGGTATGGACACTTTGCCAATCAATGCCCCACCAAGGGAGCATCAAACTTACTCATAGAGGAGACCAACCCCCAACCCCAAGCTGAATTTGAAGGAGAGATTGAGGTATATGAACCCTCTCTTGAATGGGAGGAGGAGTATGAGAACCACTACATGGAAAGCAACCAAGAACAACCTCCTCCACCCACCGACTCCCACCTAGGAGTGGTTAGATGCACCCTCACCCAAAACCAAGAGCATGATTGGAGGAGAAACACCATATTCTATACCTACATAAGGATGGGGAGCCATGTTAGGAAGGTCATCTTGGATAATGGAAGTAGTGTGAATGTGGTGTCACCCGACACCGTCAAACTTTTGGGCCTTACCACCTCCCCACATCCCCACCCATATAGGGTAGCATGGATTGATACCACCTCCATACCCGTTAGTGCCCGTTGCCTTGTCCCAATTACATTCCAATCCTATCAAGGCCAAGTGTGGTGTGATATCCTTCCAATGGAAGTTGGGAGTATCCTTTTAGGACGGCCTTGGATCTACGATGTAGATGCCACCTTCTTAGGAAGAACCAACGCTTGCATCTTCATTCATGAGGGGAAGAAGATCCAACTCAACCCATCTCCACCCCGCACTCTACCTAAGAAGGCCTCTCCCTCCCTTGAGGGACCCACTACCCTTCCCCCCATCCCAACACCAACAAACCCCACCCCATCAAGTCCTAGTCCTAGTAACATCAAAGAGCCTCCTAGGAGCCTACACCTTGTCACTAGGAAAGAGTTTGAGGAAGAAGTCAACCAAGGGGATCAAGTATGTGCCATTGTCATTTGTCTAGGGGAATCCACCCCAACCGACCCACACCCCCTAGAAATTCATCAACTCCTTAAGGACTTCCATGATGTATTTCCCGGGAGCTTCCGGACAAACTACCACCTATGAGAGATGTGCAACATGCCATCGACCTCGTGCCCGGGGCTACCTTGCCCAACCTCCCACACTACCGACTCAACCCCACCGAGCATGCCGAGCTTCGGAGGCAGATTGAAGAACTCATCAAGAAGGGCTTCCTCCGAATTAGCAAAAGCCCTTGTGCCGTCCCGGCTCTTCTTACACCCAAAAAGGATGGGACTTGGCGCATGTGTGTAGATAGCCGAGCCGTCAACAAGATAACGGTCAAATATAGGTTCCCCATCCCTCGGCTTGATGACATGCTAGACATGCTAGCGGGAGCCACCATCTTCTCCAAAATTGATCTCAAAAGTGGCTACCACCAAGTCCGCATTAGGCCCGGGGACGAGTGGAAAACCGCCTTTAAAACTAAAGACGGTCTCTATGAATGGCTTGTTATGCCTTTCGGCCTTTCTAATGCACCAAGTACCTTCATGCGTCTCATGACCGAGGTCCTCCGGCCCTTCATTGGCATCTTTCTAGTTGTCTACTTTGATGACATCCTCATATATAGCCAATCCAAGGAAGCCCACCTCGATCACCTCAAACAAGTGTGCACCATCCTTAGGAAAGAGAGTCTCTTTGCCAATCCCGGGAAGTGTCATTTCTTGACCAATCAACTAGCCTTCCTAGGATTTATTGTCTCATCCCAAGGAGTATCCATGGACCCCGAAAAGGTCCAAGCTATTCTTGAGTGGCCCGAGCCCAAAACCATTCATGACGCCCGAAGCTTCCATGGGCTAGCCACCTTCTATAGGAGATTCATCCGGGGGTTTAGCACTATCACCACTCCTATCACGGATTGCCTCAAGAAAGGCACATTTGTTTGGACTAGGGCAGCCTCCAAAGCCTTCCTAGAGCTTAAAGAGAAAATGACCCAAGCCCCGGTCCTTTGCCTACCCGACTTTTCAAAGGTCTTTGAGGTCACATGTGATGCTTCCGGGGTAGGGATTGGAGGTATCCTTAGCCAAGAGGGTCACCCGGTAGCCTACTTTAGTGAAAAACTTTGTGAGGCTAGGACGAGATACTCCACATATGACAAAGAGCTTTATGCCGTGGTTCAATCCCTCCGGCATTGGAGGCACTATCTCCTACCCAAAGAATTTGTGATCTTCTCGGACCATGAGGCTTTGAAATACCTCAACACTCAACAAAAGCTCAATGCCCGCCATGCTCGATGGGTAGAATACATTCAAGCCTACACCTTTGTCCTCAAGTATAAGATGGGTAGTGAGAATCGCGCCGCCGATGCACTGAGTAGGCGGGTAGCCTTACTCTCCACTGTCCAAGTGGAAGTAACCGGATTTGAGAGGATCAAAGGAGAGTACCCACATTGCCCCAACTTTGGGACCCACTACAACACCCTTTCTACCCAACCACTCAAGGAGTATAAGGGGTTCATACTTCAAGATGGATATCTGTTCAAAGGGGATAGACTTTGCATACCTAGGACTTCACTTAGGGACTTCCTAGTTTGGGAGTTACATAGTGGCGGCCTAGCTGGTCACTTTGGGGTCCACAAAACCATAGAGTTGGTTGAGAGGCAATTCCACTGGCCCAGTCTCAAGAAGGATGCGGCCCACATTGTGGGACAATGCCGCATATGTGCATCCGCCAAGCAAGTAAGACAAAACACCGGGCTTTACACACCTCTACCCATACCCGATAGACCATGGGAAGATTTGAGTATGGATTTCATTCTTGGCCTACCAAAGACCTTGCGCAAACATGATTCCATCTTTGTAGTGGTTGACAGGTTCTCAAAAATGGCCCACTTTATCCCCTGTTCCAAGACCTCTGATGCCTCTAAGGTCGCCCGGTTATTCTTCGATGAGGTAGTCCGACTCCATGGGTTACCTAAGACTATTGTGTCCGATAGAGATGTGAAATTCACTAGTTATTTTTGGAAGACTCTATGGCACTTGATGGGGACCCTCCTCAAATTCTCCACTGCCTATCATCCTCAAACCGATGGCCAAACTGAGGTTGTCAACCGAAGCCTTGGGAACTTACTCCGATGCCTTGTAGGGGACCACCCTGGGAATTGGGATCTCCTCTTATCTCAAGCCGAGTTTGCCTACAATGATTCTGTCAATAGGTCCATAGGCAAGAGTCCATTTGAGGTAGTACATGGGTATAGGCCTAGAAAACCCTCAGATCTCATTCCCCTCCCCTCACATGCTAGAGTGTCAGTCTCAGCTGAGTCCTTTGCACAGCATATCAAAGAATTGCATGATGATATCCGCAAGCATATAGGGAAAAACAATGAGGCTTACAAAAGACGGGCCGATGCTCACCGGCGCCACTATGAATTCCAAGTGGGAGATCCGGTGATGGTGAGGACGGAGCGGCTCCTTCCCGGGCCTGCCTCCAAGTTGAGGGCACGAGGGTCGGGACCCTTTCGAGTTCTACGACGACTTGGCAGCAATGCCTATGAGCTTGACTTACCAGAGAGCTATGGGGTACACCCTACCTTCAACGTGGCGGACCTGGTACCCTACAAAGGCCCCGCGGTGGAACCCAGTCAGGAGCTTGAGCCTTTACCCCCCCTTATGAGAGACACCCCCGGAGGGACTCCACTTTCTAGCCTGAGAGACCGACAAGAGCAGGTAGAGGCAATACTGGATGAGCAGAGTATCATTACAAGGCACAGGGTGTATCAGCGCTATCTGGTTAGGTGGAAGAACCGTCCCCCGATCGAGGATGCATGGGTGAGTCGAGAGGATTTGATGCGCCTGGACCCCGGCATGTTGGAGCAGTACGACAGCCAGGCAGACCCATACTCGACAGGGTCGAGTTCTCTCCACCCCGGGGGATTTGATGAGGGCATCTCACGACACTCCCTCTAGTTTGGTCGTCTGCACACTCTTGATATGGTCTGATCATGGTCTCCACTTGTTATCTTCATTTTCCCAGTGTCATTTATGTATTTTCCTTTTATTGAGTCCTATCTTATGTATTTTCCTTTATTGAGTCATGTGGTTCTAGCCCATTTCCCTTATTTTGCTTAAACTGGGCCTTATGTCCTTAGTTATGGGCCCATAGGATTGAGTCTAGGATATGCTCGGTCTTTTGTCCATTGTCAAGGACATTTTGGTCATGAAAAGAGTGGTTGCCTATAAATAGGCCCCATCTCTCCACTTGTAGTCACTCTTGATGAATATTGAAAAAAAAACCACCTCTTATTATCTCTCAACTCTCTCTCTTACTCACTATATCTCTCAATCTCTCTCTCATTCTCTCTCTCCCCAAGGGGAGTTCGACCCTCCCTCTCTCTCCTCTTCCCCCCTCACTTACTCCAACCCCCAACCACCTCCACTACCTCACCCACCTCCATTAAGGCTCTCCCCTTCCCCATAGCCCTTCATTTACTTCCCCTCCTTGTCCCAAAGCAACTCTTCCACCTCCCAACACAATTCCCCCACTTCCCCACACAAATCCCACCACTTCCAAGGCCAATTTCGAATTTGAACCTTCCCTTCCATAGCCATTAGAATCATCTTGCCCCTTCTTCTCTCTTGGCCACCCCCTTCCCCACCTCATCTTCTTCTTCACATTCTTACCCTGCTTCAGGAAACAGAATTACAGCAACTTGCAGAGGAGGCCACGGTCACCCATCAACGACTCAGGGAGCAAGGCCTACATTTCCAGAATCATCTGCAAGCCAGCTTTCAAGGCGAGGTGGTTTCGTCGGCATCCGAGTTCGGTGCTGTCCGTAATCACCATTCTTCTCCGACTGCGCCGAACCTCTCAGATCCGGAGCCAGAGCTGCAGAGACGACTCGCCCACGGCTAACCTTGAAGGAACCAGTTTTCAAGGTCTTCTACAAAGTTCTTCCTCACTCTATCAGCGTCCAGGAACAGAAGGCGGAACCCCGTTCGGCATCCGACAACCAGAGTTACTATTTTTCTACCACAACCACGCCGGTCTGCCTCCTCACTGTCTGCACCGACCTCCGTCCACTTCTCTGGACACCCAGTTCATCTCCGACATCAGAAGACGTCCCCGTTTGTTTTGTTGCAAAGAAGACTCCTCCAAGATTCCAAAGAGTCCAGCGGTTCCAGGTTCGGAGCTCCGGAGCGATCGTGGTACCTTCTGCAACCTACTGTTGCAGACAGAGCTCGACCAGCAACCAGAGCTGCATCCACCTTCCAGCCACCGGTGCGGTCAGCCCTGAGAATCATAGCTTCCCCAAAAATTCAAGCTTCATCCCCTATCAGTTGGCAAACGTTTGGAGTTGGTTTCGTCGCAATCCAAGCTTCGTGGAATTTTTATCTGCCACAACACCGATCCACTGTCCAGAAAACCTGCAGGTGGGCAGAACCGGCGAAGCTCGGAATCTCGATCTCCTTTGCATTTCTCCCCACCCCGCTTGGCCGGCTGAAGGCCCCTCCCTGCGTGGAGGTAGTTTTGAATGTACTAAGTGTAACCCCCACCCCAAGATCACCCCTCCTGCGAGAGGAGTAGTGCTGTACCCTTTACATTTTCAGGTCAAGCTACACCGCCGCGGCGATCGGGTGCATACCCTCGCCTCCCGGCGCGCCCTCGTCTCCGAACGGGATCGGTGTCTTCACACCGATCAGGTGAGCTTCTGGTACTACCCTTTGTAGCCTTATTCCTGCTAGCTTAGTATTGCTTTGATTGCTCGTCGGCGGTGAGAAGAGAGTTCGAATTTGCATGCTAGTTTGTTAGTGTCCACCGCGGACCGTGAGAGAGTGTCACCCAAACCCCGCCTTGCGGGCCAGCCACCCACGAAGTTGGGTATCCTAGACTCTTTGGAGTCAGCCGTAGCATTGTAAGTCCATTAGAACAATTGGGTCCCATCCCGGACCCTCATCATTATCCCCCGGACCCACCGGGTGAGCGTGTGAACCGTGTGAGCAAAAATCGTCGATTGTGAGAATCATTGAGTGCTTGTATGCTTGCGGGTCTAAGTCCTAGGGTCATATCATCCTCTTTAGTGGTCTTTGGGCTGTGCCACATCACTATGCACATGCATGAAGAGTGTACAGACTTGCATGAGACGCTGGGTAAGACGGTGGATGTACAGACTTGGGCTGTACAGACTTGCTGTGTGTAATGCATGCGAATGTATAGACTTGTATGAGACAACATGAGACGCTCAGACATGAAGCACTATGAGACGTACAGAGAGACGATGGAGTGTATAGACTTTGATAAACAAATGTATAGACTTGATAAATGCGTGAGACGCTGAATGAGACAGTCGGATGTACAGACTTGGCTAATGCATGAAGCACATGATGCAACAACGTATAGACTTTGAGAGAGATGATGCATGAGACAATGCATTGTATAGACCTGAATGCGTGCATGCAACATGATGTATAGACTTGCTCACGATTGTCTAGACTCTGCATGCGTGCTATAGCAATGTTCAACTTCAGCTCTAAGTCTATACAACCAATGCAGTGTACTGACTTGCTGTGAAGAACAATACCCAAATGCAGTGTATGGACTTAGCGTGAATGCAATAGCAATGTATAGACTTTGTGATGCACAAACATATCCAATGTATAGACTTCAATGCAAAGGCTAGAGTTAAACAACAATGAATAGACTTCAAAGTATGCTCAATGCAAAGGCTGTACAGACTTCAGACTCAGCTGCGAACTGAGTTAAAGAGTGTATAGACTTGATGAATGCCTTGCTAGCATGCGGATGTATAGACTTGTGTTATGCAGCCAAACAATGTACATACTTGATGAGACGCTAAGTGAGACAGAGCCGGCTGTACAGACTTTGAGAGACGATGCACTGTAGGCTAACGCTATGTAGACTTGGCCAATGTATAGACTTGAATCGTCCTTGCACAAAGACACTGAGTGAGATGATGTATAGACTTGACAATGCATGGACTATGCACATAGACGCTAAGAGAGACGATGTAGAGACTTGACAATGATGCACACACAACAGAAAGGAATGTGTAGACTTTGTGTGCGTGCATGCCAATGTATAGACTTGTATATGCATGGAGAGGCAAGGCAATGTATAGACTATGGCATGTATGAAGAGTGCAGACTGTATGACTGATGCAATGAAACACCGGAGGATGTACAGACTTACAGGCATAATGAACATGGACCGATGCAGTGAATGCATATAGCAGATATGAACTGAGTGTATGCAGGAGAACTAACAGAGCACTCTGCAACAGGAAAGTATGTACATTAAACATGCAATGATGAGAGACAATGTACAGACTTGTTAAATGATGCACAAAACAATTTATGCATATCAGCTAAAACATCATCAAGGCATAAGGCATACAGATCTGAGAGTAGACAGAGCATTACCTGATCTGAGCATGCACTGATCTTACCTGTCACTGGTTGACTTTTGACTTGGGTGACTTCATGACCTGTGAGTCATCCTTAAAAGCTATTCTGTCAGTTTATCATAAACATCAAGATTATATCATCAAGGATGTAAACATAATGAGGCATAATATTTGTCATCATCAAAACTCCAGAACCACAGGGGACACAACATCTTCGCCCTTGCGATCTATCGCAAGACCGCTAGGTTCCCCAAGCGGTCATCAGGAGACCGTTTTTTCCCCATCCTTCACCGCCTTCTCTTTCGCTCGCCTAACGGTCACGGCGCGACCGTTTATTCCCCCATGCGGTCTTCAATAGACCGTGTTCCAGCTTTCTCCTTATTCTTCACCGCTGCCCTATGGTTAATGGCCCTGCTTAGACCATTTTTTCTCCCACCTGATCATCGGTTCTCTCCCGTGTTTTCTCTCTCTCCAATCCGCTCTCTTTCATCCTCTCTCGCTTTCTTTGTCAATCTAGGTCATCGTGATTAGAAGAGTCTGCATCCACACATTTGCATTTAACAAAAGAAAAAGATAAAAAGAGATCATAATTTCATTAATGCATATGTCCATAAGTATAAGGTAACTCGCAAGCAGGTCCCTCTCCTGGACCCCCACTGTCACCGGTGCTCTCGTGCCGCTTCTCTGGCGGGCCTATGGTGGTGCTGCCCTCCTCTTATCCTCATCGCCTCTCTGCCTCCTCGTTCCTCCGATGGCCGGAGGAGCCAATAAGAAACTCCGGGAATGCGCTACTCCACGCTCCACTCTGCGAGGCACTCCGCTCAGGTCCTCGACCCATCATCCGGACGGTCTGCTCCACGACACGTAGCTCGATCTTCAAATCATAGACCTAGCGCCGAGCCTCCCTCGCCTCGTTATGGTAGCGCTCCAAGTCCGCAGCTCCCGTACGGAGTCGCTCTGCCTTTGCTCGTAATCGCTCCGCCTCCGCCCGGAGTTGCTCAGCCTCTGCTCGAGACCGCTCTGCCTCGCTCAGCACCGCGATCAGCTCCCTCATCTGCATAAGCATTTATCATGGTCAGTCATTTGCATTATCATAAGCATTATGAGTTGGTTGGTTTGCTTACCCTCTCTGCGAGAGTGGCCTCGGCCTCCTCAGCCCGAACAACTATCCGTGCAAAGTCGGCATCCCGCTCAACCCTACCCGCTGGCTGGGAAGAAGAGGATGGAGCGTCCGGTCCCTGCCGCTGTGCTCCCTCGGCTCACTGGATTTAAGAAGTCAGTCAAGTTCATTTTGCGTTTTTAGGTCTAGGGTTTAGTAAAGCTCACTAGAAGCTCTAGCGCACGCTGGAACTCATCCCTTTGCTGAACGGTGGAGTGAAGGAGACCCTGGAGTTCCGCTATCCGTCCCTGGGGTTCTAGCTGCATATAGAAAGTCAAAGTGTTAGTGCATTAGAAGTAACTTAGAGGTTTGAGTTTAGAGAGTCGTACCGATCGTCGAGCGTCGCAGAAGACCTGGTCTCCGTATCTCCTGGCGTAGACCTTCAAGTAGGCCTCATCACTGGTAGGTCGGGCTCTTAACACCCAACCTCTCCGCGTCCAGTCTGGGATCTGGTCTATCTATCGGGTAACCTAGTCGATCTCGCCGCTCAATCCCTTCGTGGATCATCCCACGCACTCCTCGTCTCTTGCTGGGAACTCCACCTCTGGCTGGTGAACGCCCCTAGTCCTCATGACCAGGCGGTGGTGCAGTGGCTCAATGATGTTCATGCAATGAAGCCACACATCTCGTCCCGCGTAGGCCTGGGTTGCCTCCACCTAGGGCTGTCCCTCGTGACCCTCATCATGGTACGGTGCCCAGCACACCTGAAAAGGCAGGCATTAAGTCAAGCATCATAAGCATTTCAGAAGCATTTAGAAGTCTTAAGTTTAAATCTTACCGATGCATAAGGGAGTGTTTCAATGTCATCCTAGATCACCCGCGCCAAGCGTCACAGTGACCCGGTGTCCCGTACCTCCATCCATCTCCTCGCGATGGGCACACGGTCCGGATGTACCTCCTTCCCTCTCCCTAAGCTGGGGAGGTACATGTAGCTCCATACCTGCATTTGTCAAGTGTCAGCATATAACAGTCATACGCATAATTGCAATAGCATAAGCATTTTAAGTAGAGCATTTTACCTGAAGCAGCCATACCTGCATTTGTCAAGTGTCAGCATATAGCAGTCATACGCATAATTACAATAGCATAAGGATTTTAAGTAGAGCATTTTACCTGAAGCAGAGGTGAGAAGCTGCCCAGCATCATCTGTCGATGGGTGGTGCTGAGGGAGTCGAACAAAAACGCCAACGCTGCGGCACCCCAAGCATAGTCCCCGAGTCCATCTAAGTCTCTCAGTAGTGGGAGGAGCTTGCAGCTCACTCCATCCACCCTCATCGCAAAGAGCAGTTTCCCGAACATCAGCATCAGGAAACGGCGGAGGACTACGTCTCCCTCCGGGCATGGTCCCGCCGCCACCCTCTGTCTGGCTCGGTCTGTCAGCCGCCCTACGTGCTCCTCAGGTAGCTCTCCGACGGCTATTGCCGCTCCTCTTAACCTCAGGCTCTCCTGGAGGGTCGCTCGTGCCAGCATGGACGAGTGGTGTCCTGACCTAGTTAGCTCCAACCCGAGCAGCTCTCCCGCCAACTCCCGATAGTCGACGTACGTCGTCCCCATCACTGGTGCTCCGTGCACTCTCAAGCCCGTGATCCTCGCCACGTCCTCCAGCGTGGGGATCATATGTCCCCACGGGAACAGGAAGGCCCTGCTGATTGAATCCCACAGGTCGTGTAGCGCATACAGGAGGGCGATGTCTAGCCTCATCACCTCTATCCCGAGGAGCTCAGCAAACCCCATCGCAGCCAGCCTCTCTCTCTGGAAGTCCGACAGCGCCAGGTACACTCCTCGGACCTGTAGCCATGATATCCTGGTCCGTCTCTTTCCCTGCATACATTTAAGGGTCAAGAGTCAGTCATCCATATAGTTTATAATCATGCATTGCATTCAAAAAACAATAAAAAAAAATTATTTTTTTGCTAAACGGTCCCCTCTAGACCGTTTGTCCGACCTTAGCGGCCTGGTCTAGACCGTTTGCCTCCCTAGCGCTCGCTGGAAGGACAACTAAGCTCCCGCCGTAACGGCAGTTTTCTCCCCATTCTCCCAAGCTTGTGGAATGGCCTTGAAGGCCTCTATGTCATTTCAATGGGTCCCCTGACCCATTCCCTGGATAATCGACCCCCATGCATGGTCTAAAAAAATTAAAAATTAGGTTTTGGGTCTCGGCCTACCTCGGATGACCGGTGTTCGGCCGCCGTCTCCGGCGCTTCCTCGGCCGTGTGTTCGCCCTCCTCATCTCCGGCGCCTCCCTCAGGTACCGTAGCTGCCGTAGAAGGTTCTCTGATCTCCGGTTGGGCCAGCAGTGGAGGCCTCTCCTCCGGTTGATCCGCCGGAGCCGTAGTCGTAGTCTCCCTAGCTATACGGCGTTGGAACCGCCGTATCACCCTCTTATTCACCATCTTGGGGTGTGAGGGAGTGTGTGGGGTTTGCAATGGAATGAGAAGATCGTCGCCGGTGGTAGTGGGTCACCGGTGAGGTTTCTTTGAATGGGTTTGAATGAGATGGGAGAGGGAGTGAACGGTCGTTCACGGTTTTTGAAACCACCTAGAGCCTTGCGGTCATGCGATGGACCGTTAGGCTGTCTTTGGCGTTCCTCTCTAGACCATTTTTCCTCAGGGTTTTGCCCATTGGAGAATGTGAACAGCCTCAAGGATAGCAGTCATCTAATGGACCGTTAGGCTACCCCTTGCCGTCTTTACATGACCGTTTCTGTGCTGCTGTGCTGAATGATGATATATTTGCCCTTATATGCCCTTTGATCTATTTTACACATCATGCTTATTTCTTTGTCATTATTATTATTGATGGCTAACCTTTTAATTGTCAAATTCATAAGAGCTATCAAGATGCGTCATTTCTCATCAGACAGGTAAGTCAGGTAAGTATCTCGATTCCTTAGTCCCTTAATGCATTACTATATGGTATTTATGATATATTACCTCGAGAACCAGCTGGTCATTCATGTGTTCTAGGATCTAATGTTCCCCTTTAACAAAAATGATGATGATCTAAGTGCACATGTTTAATCGTTGGATAGGTCGTTAGGTTGGAAGAGTTGGGGGACGATGGTTCTATCTCGCACGCCGTGGTTGCAGATAGTGTCCTGACCCTGATTTTTCTAGTCTAGCAATACTATTCTCGAGTATCTTGTTATTTTATCCTTTCTTTGCATTCATTTTGATGATTTCTTTATTTTTAGACCAGCATGCATTATGCGCATCTTTCGAGCATTCATGTGCCCTCATCTGTCTAAAGTGTCTCAGTAATGGTGGATAGCTATGTATCCAAAGTCTTGAGTGAGGAGAGTCATTCCACTTTGAGTTGGAAGGTTTCCATCGGTCTATTTGCTCGGCTTGGTTAGCTGAGGAATCCTATCTAAAATTTTAGTTGCTCGTCTTTTACTTTTCGCTTGCTCCGATCGCCTATCAGTTGTGTGTTCCAGTGAGGAGGTTGGTCATATTTTATTTTTCCTTAGTTGTTAGTTCCTCCAGGCATGTGTCATTCGGTTTGACCATCCTTGTGATTGGTTCGAAGTTTTCAGAAGATTCCTATCGCTCGTTGGATGGAGACGGGTGTCGGTTTACCTTAACGCCGGCTTTTCAGTCCACTTCGCTGCATTTTCGCTTTATCTCCATGTTCCATTTTGCTTTCACTTCACCTCCGCTCGCTCCCCTACAAAGAGAACATTAAGGAGGGGCATCTATTGACACCCGTTTTATGACCAATGAGTTGGGTCATCTCTTGTCTATTTTTATGATGTCCCGAGTTGTTCACCGATTATTGGGCCATTTTTTGGTCGATTTTGGGCTTATTTATGGGTCGCTCTCCCTGGTTGGGTTTGATTCCTTTTATTTTCATCATTTTGAGCTTATTGGGCCTGGATAAGGGCTAGTAAGGATTTTTTTGTGGATTTATACAGAGATTTATTGGCATTTATTTCTTTTGCCACGCCTATCAGCCTTGCGGTCTATCGCACGACCGTTAAGGTGGCGTTGGCGGTCCTTTGCTGGACCGTTATGCAGTAGAGAGTCCTGTTGGGTTTCTTTGGTCTTATCTCTTTTTGGATGACTGAGCCTTGCGGTCTATCGGTCGACCATTTTTTGTCCCTTGCAGTCTATCGTAAGACTGTTAGGCAAGATAGAGAGTCCTGCTCTGACTGTTCTTCCTCTCTTTGGCCGTGATCAAACTATAGTCCATGATTTGATGTTTTCTCTCTGAGTAGTGATCCTCATAAGCTTCTGTTTGTTTCTATGGACTCTTAGGAGTATTATCTTCGAGATTTATCTAAGTTCAGGCCTATTTTCGTGTCATTATCTCTCTAACTCGACCAGAGGGTTTGGGGGTCTATAAAAGGAACCCTTGACTTCATGGCTTGAGGAAGAGATTTCTGGAGCTTGCAACGAAGTGCTGTTGCATTCTGGAGCGAGTACCAACTAGGGAGAAGTCGTTTCTGCGTCCATAAGTCATCTGGTCCAGGGAGTATTCAAGTTCCATTAGTGTTCTTTGTGTCTTTTCCTCTCGTAGTCTTAGTCTTCCTTTGCATCATCATAGCATCTTCCCTCTTCTTCTTCCACGTTCTTCTGCACTCACATCACGTTTTCAAACATCCTCCTACTTTTTCCACACTCCACAGGGGTTAAAAAAAACCACCAACCCCCAGGTATTCACCCTTCCTTTTATGCATCTTAGCTTAATTGCACTATAGATACTACACTTATCCAAGGGTTAATTGGGTTATTTTTTTCTGTGTGTCTACACTCTTTTGCAGGTTTACAGAGCTCACTACACGAGGCCCAACTCTTCTGGCCGGCTAGGAGGGGTGGAGATCCAAGTTCCACATCATTGTTCTGGGTGCGTCTAGCGACCATTTGGCAGACCGTTTGGGGATCTTTGGCGGTCAATCATTGGATCATTTCTGTTCGCCTAGCAGTCGTCTGATGACCGTTTGTCTCTGCAGCACCTGGTTATTCTCTCCCGCGGGCGGGTGTGCTTCACTCGGCTCTTTCTAAGGTTTGTAGTGTAGTTTCACTGTATTATTTGCTTTGGTGGCAATCACATCTTTCCTTACCTGGGTATTTGTCATCATCTCTTATATTTCTTCCTTTTACTTTTAGTTGCTCCACACCCACGGTGTGTGTTTCCTTTTTTGTTCCTTTGCTCCACGTCCCGGTGTGTGTTTAGTTTCCTCCTTGCTTTATCTTTGCACTCTTAAGATGACATGCCCACATGCTCCATGCTTGATGTGATTGATTGCTTGAGTTAGCACATCACCCACTCGCATCATATCTATATCTCACATATCGCACTACCCTCACACACACATAAAAATATGTACACCTGGCACAGATTCAGACCTTCGGGCACCTTGTCTTGTAATATCTTCTCAAATAGCGGGCCCACCTGGTGTTGACACCCGTTTTTAGCCCGCAAGTTGCGTCTTTTCTCTTATTCATCATTTTTGATGTCCCGAATTACCCATTATTTTGGGACCTTCCTTGGATAGATTTCGAGCCCGTTTTATTATTCTCTAGCCTTTAAACTTCGGAGATCATGATTTCTTAGAGTCTCTGGAGCTTATCTTATCAACTTCCAGCTTCTAAGTCGACTTACGACCCATTTAGGTCGACTTCCATCAAGCAATCGGCTCTCTCTCACTGCGCAGTCCTGAAAGTGATTCTTTTTCACCCTCTTATAGTCCTCTATTCAAAATGTTCCCTTCACCAAAGTTGTTCTATTTTTAAAGATCTACAATTTCTTTATCTATACCATTGGCCAGTTCTACCCCTATTGTGAGTTATTTGCGTTTTTCCAACAGGCTGTGCTGTTCACCTACGTCCCAGAATTTTCTCTCTCTGTTCTAGCACCATTTTCTCCTTCTCATGATCATTTTCTCATCTTGCTCCCTTCATGAAAGTTGTTCCTTCTTCAGTTATCTACAATTTATCCTTCTACCACTTTGGCTAGTTCTGCACCGTTTGAGAGATACGCTTCAATTTCTGAAGTCACGCGTAGTCTACCCAAAATGTTCCTTCATCGGTGTGAAGGTCTATTAGTAGACCATCAGAGCCCATGTGAAGGTCTATCGTAAGACCGCCAGAACACAAGTGACGATCTATTAATAGACCGTTACACCTAAACTTGCCTAAAATCATCCCGTTCGACCCCCGGAGCCTGACGGTCCTACCCTAGACCGTTTGTTGCCTCTGGCGGTCTTACGATAGACCGCCAGATGACACCGAGAGTCCAATTCGTGCTGGACTCTGCTCCATTTCTGTGCGCCGTGGCCCTCTTGCAGAGCCCATAACTTCTACTCCGAATTGAGCGCCATTTGTTCCTATGGTTTCTCCTTTATATTATCTTGAATTTGATCCATAGATCTCAGATTTTCATTGGCTATCTTGCTCAGAAACGCGGATGAAAGTTGGGGGTTTATGCGTCCTAGTTCAACACAAACTCTGCAGATTAAGCTCGGGGCTCCCTTCCAGAAGTCATATTTTCCAGATCCTTCCACCAAATTGAGTCCCACTTGCTCCTACTTCTTATCCTTTGTATTATCTCGAGATTGATCTATAGAACACGAATTTTGGTAGACTCTATCTCCTAAAATCTTGGGAGAACTTTCTGATTTTTTCTGCAACCTCTATATAAACTGCCCAGTTCACAGTTGCAAAAGAGGGCTCTTTCCGGACGTGAGGCGAAGCCATGCTACAACTCCAACTCACAACTTTGACCCCAGCTTGAAGAGGGAAGTATTGGCTTACGATTACATCCTTCTGGGCTTAATTTGGTTGTCTATACTCTTAGTTCCAGTCTCCTCAAAATCACAAATCATCAAAATTTTCTGCATTTTCTGCTACACATGCATTTCCCCCCGTTTTGCATCAACGATTTCTCCCTATTCTCTCAACCAAATTTCGTGATTTCAAATCCTATGCATGCACAACACACACGCCTATTATTTTCACCCTTCCACAGGGGTTAAAACCCCCCGGTGTGTTCTCCCCCTTTTATTCATACTATTTTATTACTTTGGGATTGATGCTACACTTCATGTTCTAATTGGTTTTTGCCTTTGTATTTTGATCTTTGTTTTACAGGAGAGCATGATATGGACGTGAGGCCCTCTTCTTCTAGCTGGCTGGAAGATGAAGAGGTTTGATCCCACAAAGTTCCCCACACCCCGTTTCAAGCGCGATCAAGTCTTTAAGTTCCAAGGTACACGGCGCATGTATTAATTTAAAGGGGGCGGAATAGGAATCTAATTAAAATAAATCTACAGTTTTTTTCCGATCACGGTGGGACACCAATGCTCATCACGTATGTTTTAATGCTCTTTTGTGAGTTGGGTGTGTGCATGTGCATGTGCATGTTTAGGTGATATTTTATCCATTCTTCCACTGTTTGGGGTGTTTTAAGGGCTCTGGTAGTGTGGCGGTCCTATAGTAGACCGCCAGAGGGCAAGAAACGGTCATTTGTTAGACCGTTATGGATTCTGGCAGTCCTACTCGCGTGCTCACAGGGCCATATTCATCAAGGCATAACTTTTGCTCCCGAGGTCAGATTGCACTGATTCTTATTCTGTTGGATAGCCCTTTGTACTGTCTTTCCATCCATATATCATTTGCATCATTTGGTTAACATTTGCATATTCTAATATTGTCCAACTTTTTGAGTTTCCTGCATAAGTTCTGCAGACAGGCTCAGGGACAGGTTCATAGGTACATCTTTACTCAGTGATTTGACCACCTTCCCTACGTCTGATTGCACTAATGTTTGTTCCATTGGATAGTCCTTTGTATTGCCTTTCCATCCATAGCTTATTTGCATAATTTGGGTCTCATTTGCTTAGTTGAAAATTGTCATTATTTTAGCATTTTATGCATAAAATCTGCATGCAGTCTGCGCACAGGTTCACGGAAGCAAATTTCTTGGAGGATTTGATTGACCTCCCGAGGTCGGATTACTCTATTCTTGGGCTCATTGTGCAGACTTTTGTATTGTCTTTCCATCCATATACTACTTGCATCATTCGGGTTACGTTTGCTTAGTTAAAAATTGTCATCATTTTAGCATTTTGTCCATAAAATTTGCATGTGGTCTGTGCATAGGTTCACGGGGGAAACTTTGCTCAGTGATTTGATTGACCTCCCGCAGTCATATTGATATGTTCTTGGGCCCTTTGTGTAGACCTTTGTTTTGTCTTTCTATCCATATACTATTTGTCTTATTTGGATCATGTTTGCATAGTTTATTTTTGTCTTGATTTTCTAGTTTTAGGCTAGAAATTACATGCACTCCGGTGCACATAGGGCCATACATTACATATCATAGTTGCATTTCCTACCTTGGTAAGTGATCCTCTCACCTCCATATTCCTTGGGGTTGACTAGGTGATCTTATCCGGGACCTCCATAAGTCCCCGCGAGCCGTGGATTCCCACACGGACGTCGTGCCGGTTATACCTTCCACCCCTTAGGCTTGTATTTGCATGCGTGTGAGGGAGTTAACCTTAGTCAACATAAAGTTTGGACCTTATTCCCATAGGATTCCTATCTTGAGGGAGTTTTTCCTAATTCAAATCATTAAAAGGTCTATTAAAACTCCTAAAATATTTCCCATCATTTTAACTTGGTTGACTTAGGTGAAAACTCTTACATTGCACTGATTGTGTTGTTTGGGCTTGTCCAGGCCCATTAGTGGTGTTTTATGTTGCATTTTAATCATCATCCACATATTTTACTGTTGTTAGGCCCATTAAGGTTAGCCCATTTTGTGTGTCCCTTGTCTAATCCATTGCCCAGTCTTGTTCTCCATTCGTCTTTGCATTAGTAGGTCAGCCCCCTCTTATCCTCAAGTTTAGTAAGTCCATTACTTCCCTCTTTGTATTAAGTCTCCATTTGCCCTCATGGAACATCATTCCAACCCCGTGTATCATCATTCTTCCTATTCTTCTTCCTATTCCCGCGTGAATCCTCTTCCCACGCGGGCCCATCTTCCTGTTGTCCCTCTAATCCATCAGAGGAACATGCTAATCTCATGGCCCATCTTTCAAGTCTTGTTCGCCAAATGGACCCGACCCAGGCCCATCTTCTTATTGCAAATCATCTTAATGGGCCTTCTTCTCATAATGGGCCTTCCTATCTTCATGGGCCTCCTTCTTCTTCCCATGCGGCTAGCCCAATTCCTAATACTCATTCATCTAATGGGCCTCATTTCTTTAATGGGCCACCTTCCTTCAATGGGTCCCATTCTCTTAATGGGCCACGTTCCCTTCATGGTCCTTCTATTCTTAGTGGGCCCCCATCCTTCAATGGGCTGCCATCTTCCTCCAATGGGCCCTCTTCTACTCTTAATGGACCCCCCTTCCTTTAACGGGCCTTCTTATTCTCTTAGTGGACCTACTCTTCTTAATGGGCCTCCATCTCCTACCCATGCTACTGCTAGCCTGAGTAGTCCTCATATTCATGATCCTTCTAGGTCCATATATCCTTCTACTCTCGGAATGGGCCCTTCTTCTTCTCAGCCCGGATCCTCTTATCCGGCCCAATATCATCCTGGTCCAAATTTACTGGCTCAAGTTGGCCCATATTCTTCTCGATCTCTCCCTACCCAGGAGATGATTGCTCAAGCCGAGCGCCAGTTTGATGAACTTCAACGCCAAATCGATCCCAAATCCTCCTTAAGTATTCCATTCGCATTTCAAGGTCTTCGGCTTTCGCCATCTTCACAAATTCCCGCATATCGCCGTTATGGTGGAGTCAGTGACCCCTATGTGCACTTGAAGGAGTTTATTTATGAGTCGGCCCAGTTTCGACATGACCAACGTTTGATGGCCTATCTATTTGGTCTGTCATTGGAAGGCCCAGCTCCGGATTGGTTCTTCTCCCTTCCGCAAGAGCAAGTTGAATTTTCAAGCCGTTCAAGAAAAGTTTATTCAGCAGTTTCAAGACAAGGTTGGGCCCAAGTATTCTATGGTGGATTTGGCCCATGAGATGATGAAGCCCGAAGAGGAGTTCTCTACCTTTGCCGATCACTGGCGTCGCCTTACCACGCAGGTCCCGGGCACATTCCAGAGGGAGAGCAAATCAAGATGCTGATATTCAATGCCACGCCTGAGTATCAGTTTATCTTAGCCCTCAACGCCATCACCTCCTGGCAACAACTTTACAGCCGAGCCCGCTTCATCCGCCAACAACTCCAAGATTCCCTTGACCCCAAGTCCTCTCCGCCTTCTACATCTCCACACACCCCGCCATCTACATCTACCTCCACAGACCAACCTTCCGCTTATACATACCAGTATCCTTCCACATACCAACCCTCCACGAGTCAGCCATACACCCCCGCATATCAAACCTCCATGAGTCAACCTACCGCCATTCACAGTCAGCCTTCCGCTTCTGCTTACCCACATGCGTCTCCGCCTATGTCTCCACCCCCGGTCAAGGAAACACCACATCCCGAGCAGGTGGATGCCGTCTGTATACCCCCTCATCCTGCTCCACATATGCCTTCACCAAATCTCCCCACCACTAGCCAAGCACTATTGCCTACGCAACCTTCACTTTCATCTTCACAACCTTCTCCACCATTACATATCCCTCGGCATTCACCTTGCCCGAAGCAGGCTCCTCGTCCTTCGTTGCCGGAGTGTTTCACCGACATCTTTAGGACTTTGATGGCCACTTACGCGTTGCCGCTCTATCCGACTGTGCATTGCCGACCCGCGGTCAGGAATATGCTTCAATATTGTGATTTTCACCGCCAGCAGGGGTATTTGGTTGAGGATTGTCCTGAGTTCCGAGAGTATGTTTATGGCCTGGAAGATAATAAGAGGATTGATTGGGCCACCATGCACAAAGTCATTTTACATCTTCGTAGCAAGCAGCAGTAGCAAGAAGTGCTGCCCGAGCAGCCGTCTCTGTTACTTCAAGACCAGGGGTACCCCTGTGATTCTTCATCTAGTGCTGCACTTGCTCTGGCACCTATCCCGTTACCTTCGCCATCTCATATCCAATCTCTGCAACTTCCACAAACCCAAGCCTCTGCTCAGGCCAGTGCCTCCCCTTCTTCTCCCGCCGCCACTTCCACTAGTTCTATCCCTAACGCTGCTCGACGCGTTGTGTCGACACGTCGACGGTGGGCACCACGACCTCCCTCTTCACCCTCTCCACCTCCATGTCCATTACTCTCATCGCCTTCATCACCATCCTCACCTTCTCCATTGCCATCACTATCATCTCCGTCTCCACCACCAGTGCTTCCATCACCTCCACCACCTTTGCCATCTCCGTCACCATCGTGGCTCGAGCCTGAGTAGGCTATACCTCCACCCTCACCTCCGGCTTAACCTTTGCCCGCACCTGAGCTTGCCATCATCTCAACCCCTTTGCCTCCGCCTAAACACATCACCACTCCCGTTGAAACCTCCACGCCATCCAAACCAATTCCTATCCCTATTCATCCATCCACTTACTCCCCACGGAGCGGGCGCGCGTTACCCATGGTGCCCCTTGGGTCTAATCCCCAGGGAGACAATAAGCCAAGTCAAGATGATTTAGTGCTGGACATGCATTTCAAGATTCAAGATTTTATATGTCGGATGCCGATCAGCGTCCTGGTCCCTGGTTATTTTGGGGATGATGCGCCTCTACTTTCAAAGATGACAGTTGCTAAGAAGAGTTCCCTTGAGGTGATGCCAGTTTCTTCCCGAGCAAGGCCGGTGGCAATCTCTTGGCTCTCCGGAGAGTTCACCGTTGATGCTATTATTTCTCCTCGCTCTATTGCCGTTCAGATGACAGGCCAAGAAGGGTTCTCTACCAGTGTTGTGCTAACGCATACGGTCGCCAAGCAGATTATGGATTCTATGTTCAAGGGGCAATTGGCCGTATCTTCTGCACTTTTCAAGGATATTCTACACTTGTTATGCAATCTTCCTCAGTTTATTAGCAAGCCGGCCATATCAACACCGTGTATTACTCTCCCCCAGCTTCACCCGTCTCTTCTATCAAGGGAGTTGTGCTTTAAGGTTGAGTTCCGAGTGGAGTTACCGAATCTCATGCTTCTAGTGCTGAGAGACAAAACCCTGTGGGTTTGGGATACTCTTCACTCTGAAGGGTTACTTGTCCAAGAATGTCCACCTACTGTTGTTAGCACTGGGTGTCTAGGGGCAACCGCCCTAGCAAAGCTGCATATTCATAATTGGGCTAGGCCATCTGCCAGATGGGCCCGTTATTTAAGACATTGCAAGTTGAGAAAGCCAAAGGTACGAGCCCGCGCCATGCAGGTCCATTACAAGTCAGTTTCTGCTAAGAAGAGGCGGCGGCGCAGGTTCAAGAGCCGTCAGTTGTGCATTCAGGGGTCCACCTCTTCCTCCCCTTCTTTTCATTCATTCTTCCTTCTACTCAATTCCCACCCTTGGGTGGTGTACCTTCCTCCATCTAATCCTATTTCCATCATTTTCTCCTCCTTCCATAGGTTCATGTTTTCCCATTCCTCTCCTTTTCTCCGGATCCTCCAGATTTTCCCTCCTCTCACAATTCTAGGCCTCGGCCTATGTCTTTTCATCCCGATCTCGGGACATCTCCCAGTTCTTCTCCTCCAGTATCTCCGGGTTCCGTCTCTAGTTCTCTTTCCCCGACCTTGTCGGGTGTCTCTCATTCTCCTTCTCCGACCTTGTCGGATGATTCTCGTCCCTCTTCTTCGACCACGTCGGATGATTCTTCTTCTCATCTTTCTACTCATTCTTCCTCACCCTTTCGGGGACGTTGCCCTTTTTCTTGCTATTTTCGAGGCTTTAGTCCGCCTTGATCCCAGCTATCCTTTGCTTATTCTGTATTTGGTTCCTTGTTATCAAGGTCTCTGCACCTTAATGAGGGAGTTCTAGCTCTCGTCTCTCTTCCTTTTTATCCTTATTCGTCTAGTTTGATGTCTGCCGCTTTTCCGTGTAGGGGAATCTTTGATCCTTTGCTATCCTCTCATCTTTGTCCTATCAAGTAAGGAATACAAAGCTCGTGCTGCTCAAAAGCTCGATGGTCAAGATCGCTTTAGGACGCTGGTTTCCGTTCCATGGATTTGCAAGGTATCGTCATTTTGTGTTATCATCGCTATTATCTCTCTTACTCCTGCACATGCTTATAATAATGCTATTCCTCAACATGGTTAAGTGGCTTTTAGAAATTTGCTTAGGTAAGCTTAGTCAAATGAGTTTACTTATGCAGCATCCTTAGGCTGGTGATAGCTCCGTGCTGGGAGTCCAGTTCTTTCCCCGATCGTTGAGGGTGACCTTTGAGCATGAGTTTTTCACACACTTCACGGCAAGCCATAGCCGATTCCTCTAAGGCACACCGTTGCTGCTTTGGCCATACTTTGGGTATGCATAAAGGTCTTTTTCTCTTCTCTGCTCGGCTAAGTGTAGGGGTAAGAGATGGATGGATAAGATGACCAATTTAGGTGCTCCCCAATACGAGAGAGATCTCAAATAGGGGCAGTCTTGACCCTCAAAAATGAGCTTTCACGCTAAATCTAGTCAGTAAAGGCTATGAATGAGAAGATCAATGCAAAATTATAAATTAAAGGCATGGCAAGAGTGGCAAAGCCCCGCGGGACGTCATGAGTCCGGTCATACGCGTGCCTAAGGGTCCTAAAAATTGAAGGCACAAAGCCCCGGCGCAACAGACCTATCTCTTTGAGGGGTAGTTCCTTGGAAGGAATTGAAGTCCTGATGTCTCCATCCTGCATAAAGCTTGTCTCCAATTTTTCTTATGTTTCTCCCTCTTAGGCTGGGTTGTATCCCGGGTATGGCCTTAGTAGGGGCACCGTTCTTTAGAGGCGGTTGGTTGTGGTAAGCCACCCTCACATGCACGCCCTGCTCAAGGGAAGTCTTTAATGAGAGGGGAGGGACGGCGATCCCTGGCCAGTAGTTCGAGCCTGTCTTTTGGTGTTACGGATTGCTATTTCAAAATCCAAAAAATGAGATATTGTCAAAAATCCAAAAAAATGAGATTCAAAAAAAATGAAATATTGTTAAAAAATAAAAAAAATCAAATATTTTCAAAATCCAAAAAAATCAAGAAAATTGAAAAATCTAAAAATATTTATCTTTTACATTTTATTTTGAGAACAGATACGTAATCTGTTTGCTAAGTGTGCATGTTGCAGGTACTCAAGCTTTCCTTGCTCCATATTTTGTTCTATCTGTCTCCTGTTCACATCTTCTGATCTGTTCTCTTTTTCAATCATATCTCTCGATCTATTCTGAAGCTTGTGTCCTTCTCAACTTTTGTTTGCAATGATTATATCTCCATGAGAGGGTTTTGCCTCATGATTGTGAACCTGGCGGTTCTGCTTCGTCTGATCTTGGGTTTTGATTGAAGGGCGTATTTGTTGTATCTTTTGTCCCGCCATGTCCTTGTCATGTGTTTATGTCCCTCTATGTCGTCCCACGCATGTTGTTTTGTCCCTCACTGCGTGTTGTTAGTTAGTCGTCCTTCTATATCTCGTGTGTTGTCCCAACCGTGTGGTCATCCCTCATGTTCTTGTCCCAACCGTGTGTTGTCCCACCGTGTTGTTGTCTTGTCCCCCACGTTCATCTTGCATACGTGTGATTTGTTCATGCCATTGCATATGTGCTTGTTCGTCTTGTTGCTTTGTTTTCCATTCGTTTGATCGTTATGTTATGTTGTATTGTCGGTCATTCAGTTGAGCGTTATGTTATCGTCGTTATTGTTGACACCCGTTTTTTACCGATAAGTTGAGTCGTTCCTCGTACTCCCATTTGTTGATGCCTCGAGTTGTCCATCGCTTGTTGGGACTGTCTTCAGGCATGTTTTGGGCCAGTTTTATGGGCTGCCTCCCTCCTTGGGTTAGGTCCGAGTTGATTCACGGTTTAACGGGCCTTGGTTTTGGTTGATTGGGCTTTTCTATGAGTTTCAACACCCATGTGAACGTACGGTTCCTACCTGGCCGCTCAATCAATGTGCGGTTGAATATGGGCCGTTCATATATTCTGGAGTATTTTGGTTAATTTTTTGAATTTCCACCGACAAGCCTTTATGCGGCCCTATCCTAGCCGTTCAACTTGATGAACGGACTGATGGTGACTGCTCATCTCTCAGAGTCCTGCATTCAATGGTTTTCTCAGATAATTATCTAATTATCTTATCTATTTTGATTTTCCACCGACAGGACTAGAACGGTTTGTCTTTTGCCGCTCTTCGTTTGAACGGTCTCATCTGAGCCGTTCATCTCTGAGAGTCCAATGGCGAAGGTTTCGGCCAGTTCAACGGATAATTTGGGTTATTAATAATTTATTTTGAATTTCCACCGATGGGGTTGGACGGCCAGTAGATGGCCGCCCATCCAGTTGAGCGGTCTATCGTAAGACCGTTCATCCCGTCGATTGTTGAATTTTCACAGATTTCATCCCTTTTATCCGTGGTTAAACCCTCAACTTTGTCCTTGGTTTTCTCCGTGGATTCTCAACCAAATCGGATGAGATTTGATCCTAACGAAAGCTGAGGATATTATCTTCACTTTATCTTTTGATATCTCAAATTAATATCCACTAGAACCCTAATTTCGAGCTAGGCTTTCTAGGCTCTATAAATAGACCCTAAAGGCCGGGTTTGAAAAAGGGGGGAGATTTTTGGTCGACGGCGAAGCCCTGCCGCATTCTTGAGTGACCTAGCACCAAGGAGGGAGGCTTTCTACGTTCATACAAGCCTCCGGTTCAGGGAGTAGTCGAGTTTTGAGTCTTTTGTGTTTGATAGGTTTCGTCACCTTTTTCATCGCATGCATTACTTTCTCCCCATGTTCTTCTTCATTCTCATCACCATGCACACATCCACCTGCGTTTTGGGCACCCTAGGGGTTTAAAATCCCCCAGGTATCCCCCTTTCCACTTAGTCACGTTCATTCCTTATTATTTTGACACTTACTACACCATTCAGTCCTAATCTAGGTTGCTTCTGTGTGTTTTTACGTTGTTTTTTGCAGGTCAGCAATTCCTAGCACGAGGCCCATCCCCTCTGGCCAGCTGGAGAGGGTGGAGGTTGGACCCCTTTGCGACTTCTGGCTTGGTGGTCTTGCGCGGTTCTACACAGTCCGTTCAAGAAGACGTGCGGTGCAGATTGGACCGTCCATCTTCTTCCTGCGGTCAAGAAAGAGCCATTCATCGCCCAGGAGCGCTTCATCCCGCATCTTCTGCAGCGTCCTTAGGCGGTCTATCGTAAGACCATACATCCTATCGGTGGTTTTCCATCAACCGCTCACCTTGCCAGCGCTACAACTAGGCGAGTGTCTCTCCCTCTTTCCAAAGTACGGCGTGTTCATCACGTTCGGCACTTTGGTGGTGATCATAGGTTCTTATTTCCTCTTTTTCTTCTATCTTCATTTGCTTCTCATGTCGGATATGGTAGAATAGACGTTGGGAAGACATTTGGAAAAGGAACGGATTCGGGAGGAGAAAATATATCTACAGTTATGTTCATGCTTGTTTATCATGTTCATTCATATTGTTGTTGTCTTATTTGAAAATCCACAAAAATCAGAAAAAATCTGAAAAATCTAAAAAATGCCGTTTCGCTTGGCGGTCAGGTATGGCTCTATATCCCTACTCATTGTTGCATTACTATATGATATATACACTATTATAGCCTCTCAAGGACGGGCTGGTTGGCCGCGTGTTCTGGGATCTGATGTTCCCCTTTAACAAAAATGATGATGATCTAGGAGCATACGGTTATTCGTTGGATAGGCCGCTCGTTTGAGTCGGGTGGGTGACGGCGGACTCTGTCTCGCACGCCGTGGTTGCAAGAAGACTCTTGACCCCGTCCTGGCTCAGTCTACCAATAATATCCTTGAGTACTTTCTATTTTATCTTTCTTTACATTCGTTTTGACGATTTCTTTATTTTAGCCCAGCATGCATCATGTCATTTTTTGTGCATTTACGTCTCGTGATCCGTTCAAGGTTTCTCTTCAGCAATGGTTAATTGCATCTCAGTTTTCTTGGATAAGAGATTCTTCATTCCACTCCGAATTTAAACGATTTCTCTGATCTGCCCGCTTGGTCTGGTTGGCCAGCGTGATTCCTGTCTGGATTTTATCTCAATCTTATCTCTCCTTTTCCAGCTCCTATGCTGTGTTTTCTACCGACCCACTCATTGTCCGTGGATTGTGTCCCCGATGAGGTTGGTCGTGTTTCCTTTCTCTTAGTTTAGTTCTCCAGGCATGTATCATTCGTGTCAACGATTCCTTATGGTTAGTTCGGCATTTTTCGGGAGAATTCCTGTCGCTTGTTGGTTGTGATGGGTGTCTTTTACCTTGATGCCCACTTATCAGTTCTCTCCGCTTCATCTCCGCGTCATCTCCATTTCACGTCGCTATAGCTTTCGCTCCATCTTCTTTCCATTCCACCTCTGCGTCGCTTTTGCTCGTTCTCTTGCAAAGCGGACATCAAGGAGGGGCATCTGTTGACACCCGTTTTTAGCCCGCAAGTTGCGTCTTTTCTCTTATTCATCATTTTTGATGTCCCGAATTACCCATTGTTTTGGGGCCTTCCTTGGATGGATTTCGAGCCCATTTCATTGTTCCCTAGCCTTTGAACTTTAGAGATCATGATTTCTTAGTCTCTGGAGCTTATCTTATCAACTTTCGGCTTCTAAGTCGACTTACGGCCCATTTAGGTCGGCTTCCATCAAGCAATCGGCTCTCTCTCACTGCGCAGTCTTGAAAGCAGTTCTTTTTCACCCTTTTCTAGTCCTCTATTCAAAATGTTCCTTTCACTAAAGTTGTTCGATTTTTAAAGATCTACAATTTCTTATTCTACGCCATTGGCCAGTTCTGCCCCGATTGTGAGTTATTCACATTTTTCCAGCAGGCTGTGCTATTCACCTACATCCCAGAATTTTCTCTCTCTGTTCCAACCCCATTTTCTCCTTCTTCTGATCATTTTCTCATCTTGCTCCCTTCATAAAATTTGTTTCTCTTTCAGTTATCTACAATTTATCCTTCTACCACTTTGGCTAGTTCTGCAACGTTTGTGAGATACGCTTCAATTTCTGAAGTCACACGTAGTCTACCCAAAATGTTCCTTCATCGGTGTGAAGGTCTATTAGTAGACCATCAGAGCCCATGTGAAGGTCTATCGTAAGACCGCCAGAACACAAGTGACGGGCTATTAATAGACCGTTACACCTAAACTTGCCTAAAATCATCCCGTTCGACCCCCGGAGCCTGATGGACCTACCCTAGACCGTTTGTTACCTCTGGCGGTCATACGATAGACCGCCAGATGACACCAAGAGTCCAATTCCTGCTGGACTCTGCTATGTTTCTGTGCGCCGTGGCCCTCTTGCAGAGCCCATAATTTCTTGAATTCTACTTCAAATTGAGCGCCGTTTGTTCCTATGATTTATCCTTTATATTATCTTGAATTTGATCCATAGATCTCAGATTTTCATTGGCTATCTTGCTCAGAAATGCGGATGAAAGTTGGGGGTTTATGCGTCATAGTTCAACACAAACTCACAGATTAAGCTCCAGAGCTCCCTTCCAGATATCATATCTTCTAGATCCTTCCACCAAATTGAGTCCCACTTGTTCCTACTTCTTATCCTTTGTATTATCTCGAGATTGATCCATAGAACATGAATTTTGGTGGACTCTATCTCCTAAAATATTGGGAGAACTTTCTGGTTTTTTCTGCAACCTCTATATAAATTGCCCAGTTCGCAGTTGCAAAGGAAGGCTCTTTCCGGACGTGAGGCGAAGCCATGCGGCAACTCCAACTCATAACTTCGACCCCAGCTTGAAGAGGGAAGTATTGGCTTTCCATTGCATCCTTCTGGGCTTAATTTAGTTGTCTATACTCTTAGTTCTAGTCTCCTCAAAATCACAAATCATCACAGTTTTCTGCATTTTCTACTACACATGCATTTTCCCCGTTTTGCATCAACGATTTCTCCCTATTCTCTCAACCAAATTTCGTGATTTCAAATCCTATGCATGTACAACACACACACCTATTATTTCACCCTTCCACAGGGGTTAAACCCCCCCGGTGCGTTCTCCCCCTTTTTTTTGTTGTTGAAAGCCCTGCCTAGGGATAGGGGTGGGGAAGGACCACCAAACTATCACTAGGGGGTGTATTTTATTACTGAAAGAGGATAAGCACAATTACATCAGACGGATGCTAGGCATGCCTAGCTTATCTAGGCGAGCAGCCCCCTTTTATTCATGCTATTTTATCACTTTGGGATTGATGCTACACTTCATGTTCTAATTGGTTTTTGCCTTTGTGTTTTGATCTTTATTTTGCAGGAGAGCATGATATGGACGTGAGGCCCTCTTTTTCTAGCCGGTTGGAAGATGAGGAGGTTTGATCCCACAAAGTTCCCCGCACCCCGTTTCAAGTGCGATCAAGTCTTTAAGTTCTAAGGTACACGGCGCCTTTCCTCTCCTTTCTTCTTCCTTTGGCGTTGTTGGAACCTTGGTGGCGATCACGGTTAGTATTTCTCATCCTTTCATCCCCCTTGTCTTTGATTCACATGTTTATGCATGTATTAATTTAAAGGGGGCGGGATAGGAATCTAATTAAAACAAATCTACACCTGGCAAACGGCTTGGCCCGATTGTGGACATGCAGCTTCGTTAGGGCGGTTTCCCCTAGACGCCTGGTGCTAACAATAGGTGGACATTCTTGAGCAGGTAACTCCTCAGGCAGATGAAGAATAGGGATCCACGGAGTTTTGTCCCTCAGCACAAGAAGCATGAGGTTCGGCAACTCCAATCGGTAATCAGCCTTGAAGCATAACTCCCTTGATAGAAGGACAAGATGAAACTGAGGGAGAGTAATGCGTGACGTTGATGTGGCCGACTTGTTAATGAACCGAGGGAGATTGCATAAAATGTGCAGGATGTCCTTGGAAAATCTTGAGAATACGGCAAACTGCCCCTTGAACATAGAATGCATCAAACCCTTGGCAGCCGTATGAATTAGCACAATGCTGGTAGAGAACCCTTCTTGACCAGCTATCTGAATGGCAACAGAGCGAGAGGTGATAACAGCCTCAATGGTAAACCTGTCGGCGAGCAATGAGATTGCCACCGATCTCGCTTGAGAAGGAACTGGCATCAACGTAAGGGAACTCTCCTTGACAACCGTCTTCGGAAGGGTAGGCACATCATCCCCAAAATAGCCAGGGACTAGGACACATATCGACATGTGACAGATAAAATCTTGGAACTTGAAATGCAGAACTGGCACTGAATCATCCTGACTCGGTTCATTATCTCACTGGGGACCAGACCCAAGGGGCACCAAAGGTAGCGCGCACCTGCTCTGTGGGGCAGAAATGGATGAAGAGGAAGTAGAGGGCTTGGACGGCGTGGAGGTTTTATGCGGTGGAGGGATAGCGGCAGTGACAGGCTCGAGCAGTGGAGAAAATGTAGGTGAAGGTGGGGGTGAAGGCGGCAAAGGTAAGGTAGTAATGATAGGTTTAGATGTAGGTGGGGATAAAGGCGAAGGCGAAGGTGTGGTTTGCTCAGGCTTGGGCAAGGAAGATGAGGGAGATGTAGGTGATGAAGATGAGGTAGGAGGTTTTGGGAGAGGCGGTGGTGAAGGCGATGGTGATGGGTTAGGTAATGAGGATGATAATGAGGGTAATGGAGATGGTGATGGAGATGGAGAGGGTGAAGAGGAAGGCCGTGGTGCCCACCGTCGACGTATCGGCATGACACGTCGGGCGGCGTTGGGGGTAGAAGCAGTTGTAGAAATGGGAGTAGAAGAAGTGGAGGCACTAGCCTGAGCAGGGACTTGGGTTTGTGGAGGTGATGGAGGCGGGGTAGGAGATGGTGAAAGTAATGGGGTAGGTGGAGTTGGAGATGGAGGTGATGGAGCGGGTGCAATGCTAACTAAAGGATCACGGGGGTGCCCCGGGTCTTGTAATGATGGAGACGGCTGCCTGGGCGGCACTTGCTGCTTTCTATGAAGATATAAAATGACCTTAAGAATGGCGGGCCAGTCGATCCTCTTCTTGTCTTCCAAGCTATAAACATACTCCTGGAACTCGGGACAATCCTCGACCAAATACCCCCACTGGCGATGGTAATTACAAAACTGGAGTAAATTCCCGACCGTGGGTCGGCAAGGCACAACCAGACAGAGCTATAACGCATGAGTGGCCATCAAAGCCCGAAAAATATCGGTGAAAGACTCCGGCAACGGAGGAAAATGAGCCTACTTTGGGCAAGGTGGGTGTCGAGGGATATGGGATGAAGATGGTTGTGGAGATTGTGTAGGTAAGGGCGCATGGCTAGTGGAAGGATTAGGCAATGGCGCATGGCGAGTGGGATGAGGGGGTATGTAGTGGACGACATCCACTTGCTCGGGGTGTGGTGTTTGTAGATATAGATATTTTCTAATCTTCCCAAAGTGAGGGTGTGTGGGTGTGAATGAATATAACTAATGTGGCGTCAAATGGAACATGGAAGGACACGACTAATGCAATGAAATCAATCACCCACGCACACTACCCGATTATGATCGCCACCAAGGTAAATAGTGCAATGAAGAATGTACCACGTACCTTGGAAAACGGAGATGGATGAAGACACTCGCCAAACTGGGATAGCGCTAGTGCAGGACGAAGACGGTCTTGTGACGAGCACTGAATAGTGTTGAACCCCCTCCTTGAGTGAATGTTTACATGTGATGGCTTTTGATGATGACAAAACACTATATGTATATAAATTATCTTTGAAGTGTTCTAGCATAAAAAGTCTTGCAAAGCTCAACATCCTTATTGAAGTCTTGGAGCTTAGACGGTTAAAGAACAACCTTAACTGGTAAGCATTTTTGAACTCAAATTGCAAGGCTAAATCTGATTCAGAATTTATGTCTTTACAGGACAAGGAACGTGCCTATGTGCTTAAGGAACTCAAGGACGGTCGGTGAGATCAATTTCAATTTATTAGCCCTTGATCTTGTGGTTTGAAGTTCTTTAAATTGATCTCAAGGGTTAATTTGGTTTGGTCTTATCTAAGCTTACATGAATTGGGACTTCTTTCATGTCTTAGAAACATTCCATTTGATGGTTTGAAACCTAACTTGAAACCCCTTGGCTTGATTCTTGGACTTTGTGTGTTTTTAGTCATATCTTGGAAGTTCAGGGATAAGGGTCGACCCCAAGGGTCGACCCCTGATCGCTTATTTTTTTCAACCCGAACGGTCTCTTTTATGTCACCTGCAAGGGTCAACCCCAAGAGTCGACCCACTCCGCGCGAGGGTCGACCCCTGATCGTCTATTTTTTAACCCGCACGGGTAACCCCCGAGGGTCGACCCCTAGGGTCGACCCATTGCTCTAGAACCCCTTTAAACCCATTAAAACCCTCATGAGGGTCGACCCCAAGGGTCGACCCTTTCAGGTTCGGGTCTGAGCCGTCAAATTGGACTTTCGTGCACACGCACCGAAAGTCATTCCAATCAAGTCCAACATCCCTAAAACACTCCAGGATTTTTGGATCTGGTCTCTAGGGTGTCTTTGAATGTCCTAAGCTCTTATATATACATCATATTGGGGTGTAAAACCCTAAGGAACTAGTGAGATCTGAAATTGTGTGTTTTGTTCTAACTTTTGTGAGTGTAGGATCGTAGCAGCCGCTCCAGGGGCTTCTTCCATCTTGATCTGAACGTGAATGTGAAGAGAAGAAGCTTGAATCAAGTCTCCAAACCATCTCCAAGTGGAAGCTGCGTGGGAAATCAAGGCTGCAACCTCATTCGTGCGCCATTGTTCCATTCTTCATCTAAGATCGATCTTCCTCCTGCAGAAGTGCTCAACTACATTCGGAGAAGCAAAAGGGGGAGCTCCAACCTTGATAAACCATTCTTCACCTTTACTCTCAGAGTCATTTTTGATTGAACTTGAGTATCTGTTGTAAAACTTAAATCTGATTTCTATGTGTGTGTTGTTCGTGTTTGGAAACACGAACGTGTCTGTGTGTGTGTGTGGCAACCCAGATCGGGTGCCGCGTGTGTGTGGTTGCTGTTCTACACAGCTTGTGTGTGTGGCTCACTTCATAGTGAAGCGTTAATCCTCACGTGTGAGGGGTGGACGTAGGGGACATGGCAATGTACCCGAACCCCCTAAAAATCCTGTGTTTCACTTGTGGTTTGATATTTCGCATATTTTTTCGTGTGGGCTTCACGGTGAGCTGAGTGTACACCATTTCTATCTTCAACCACCTACTCTTATTCACACGCATTCACGAGTGTGGTCCTGATCGAGTGAGGCCTAGCGCTTGTGTGTTTATTAAACATGGTTATCACTTGAGAAGAAATTTTAATTGGCCAATCAATTCACCCTCCCCTCTTGATTGCCACCATTTAGGACTCAACAATTGGTATCAGAGCTTTGGTCTCTGTTTAAGTCGACCACACGATCGTAGAGCAGATCCCATTAGATGGCAAACAAGGGATTGATGCCCGAAGGGCATTCCATTCAAAGACCTCCGTTCTTTGATGGATCTAACTACCCATACCGGAAAAATAGGATGTACGTTTTCCTACGAGCCCAGGACTATGATGTGTGTCGTGTCATAAGTAAGGGTCCGTATGTCTTATCTGAGAAAGGGGATGAGTGGGATGAAGAAGACATAAAGAAGTGTTCAGCAAATTTTAAAGCTATGAATATAATTCAGTGTGCCATTCATCCTAACGAATACTCACGAATTCCTATGTGTTCCTCTGCGCAGGAGATGTGGAACAAGCTGCGGTTGATCTATGAAGAAACATCAGAAGTAAAGGAAACCAAGGTGAATCTGTTAGTCCGGGATTATGAGTTGTTTATGATGAAACCAGAGGTGTCCATTTCTGATATGTTTGTAAGACTGACGGAAATCACGAATGGATTAAAGGGTCTTGGTAAAGAGTATTCCAACAAGGAACTCGTCAGAAAGGTACTAAGATCCCTGTCACCACAGGGGCATACAAAGGCCACTGTAATCGAGGATTCAAAGGATCTTAGCACTTTGACTCTGGATGAATTGATAGGCTTTTTGATGACTTACGAAATCAATATCAAAAGGAGCGAGGATGATCACAAGAAGAAGAAGGTAGTCACACCATTGGCCCTGAAGGTGAATCCACAAGATTCAGAGGGTAGTGATGATGATTCCACAGGCAACACCGAGGATAAGGAGCTGGTTGCCATGATCACTAGAAGAGCAAGAAGATTTGTCAAAAGAACAAGGAACTTTGGTGGTCAACTCAGAAAAGGACCAAGAAAGCAAGGTCCTAACAGAGGTGAGAGTAGCAAGAGAGAAGAAGTCATTTGCTACGAGTGCAAGAAAACCGGTCATATGCGGGGTGAGTGCCCCGATCTGATGAAGAAGTTCAAGAAAGGAAAGTTCAAGAAGCCAAAGGCCATGATGGCCACATGGAGTGATGAAGATGAGGAAGAGTCCGAGAACGAAGATGAACTGGATGAGATGGCTTAGAATTTGTACTTCATGGCAAATGAAGACGACGCCAATAAGGTAAATTCTGAAACCGAATCTCTTACATGTGAACAATGGCAAATTGCTTATGAGTCTTTGTATGAAAAATGCAAAAAATTCAAATAGGAAAATAGAAATCTGAAAAAGAAAATTGATCATTTTGTGCATGCTACAAAGTCTTGTGAGAACTGCCATGTTTTAAAATCAGAAAATGAAAAATTGAAACATGAAAATGAAATTCTTGTGTCCAAGATTGGATTGTTTGAAGAAGAGATTTCATGCATGAGAGAAGAACAATTCACACTAAGTAAAATGCATGATGATTTGAAGAGTAATTTGGAACAAGAAGAGCTTGAAAGCATAGCATGCAATCATGCAAAAGAAAAGGCCGAAAATCAAGTCCAATCACAAACGGCTGAAATAAATGAGTTGAAGAATGCTTTTGCCATCCTTGAAAAATCAAAAACACAAACAACTCATTGGGCCCCCAGAAATTCATCTCCCTCCATACCAAACTCACATATGCATAATTCATTTTCGAATGTGGGTAGGAGGAGAAACAAGGACAGAGCCATTACTTGTTTTTATTGTGGAAGGTTGGGCCATGACATGTATGATTACAGAATTCTGAAATTTGATGATGAAAATTGTGCTAGAATCAGAAACAGGACATACATGCATCATGTTTGTAACCATCGTGGACCCAAGCTTGCTTGGGTACCAAAATCTGCATAAGTACTCTTGTTGTGTTTGCAGGTCTGCTTGAGAGCTCAAAGGAATAGATGGTACTTGGACAACGGATGCTCTCGGCACATGACGGGAAACAAAGATTTGTTTGCGGACTTGCATGAAAAGGATGGTGGGACAGTAGCATTTGGTGGTAAGGACAAGGGCAAAATTTTCGGAGAAGGTAAGATAGGTAAGAATCAAAATCATGCCATTGAGAATGTCCTGCTAGTGAAAGGGTTGCATCACAATCTTCTAAGCATAAGTCAATTGTGTGACAAAGGATGCAACATGATTTTTGATTCTAACCACTGCACTGTTGTAAATAAAAATACTAATGAGATAAAATTCATTGGTCTTAGGCATAACAATGTATATATGATAGATTTGGATGATGCCTCTCATGAGAACTTGTGTTTGGTTGTAAGGAATAATGATGATGCTTGGCTTTGGCATTGCCGACTTGGGCATGCTAGTTTTAATATTTTGCTAAAACTATCTCGAAATGATTTGGTAGTTGGATTGCCTAAGTTGAAGGTTATTGATGAAGGAGTCTGTGGGGCGTGCAACAGGGGTAAGCAAACAAGGACATCATTCAAGTGTAAGAATGATGTAACCACGTCGAGGCCCCTTGAGTTAATCCACATTGACCTTTTTGGACCAAGCAGAACACATAGCTTGGGTGGTAAACTGTATGGATTTGTAATTGTGGATGATTACTCAAGATTTTACTGGGTATACTTCCTTTCCCATAAAAATGATGCTCTGATAGAGTTTGAAGCATTTTGCAGGGTAGTTCAAAATGAAAAGGGGTGTTGCATCAAAGCCGTGCGGAGCGATCATGGTAGGGAATTTGATAATAATGAGTTCAGTAACTTTTATAGGGCTCAAGGCTATATGCACGACTTCTCCGCACCAAGAACCCCTGAAAAGAACGGAGTTGTTGAAAGGAAGAACATGACACTGATTGAGATGGCAAGAACCATACTAAATGAGAACAACTTGCCGAGGTACTTTTGGGCTGAAGCAGTGAACACTGCCTGCTACATAGTCAACCGTGCCATGGTAAGACCATTGTTAAAGAAAACTCTCTATGAGCTGTATCGAGGTAAGAAGCCAAACATATCTTATTTTAGACCTTTTGGCTCCGTTTGCTACATTCACAACAATGGTAAGATACACCTAGTAAAATTTGATCCCAAAAGTGATAAAGGTATATTTCTTGGGTACTCTCTTAGCTCAAGAGCCTATCGAGTGTATAACTTGAGAACTCTTGTAGTTGAGAAAAGCCCCCATGTCATTATTGATGAATCATCTTCTAAAAGCACTAATGAAAAATATATTTTGCAGGACGATGAGTTGAATGATGGTGATATCGGGATGATGGATGGAAAAACTGAAAAATAAGAAGTAAACGAACCACAAGAAGATGATGCAAATCTGGAAGATCAAGTGGAACAGCAGCTACCAAGGCAATGGACATTTGTAAAGGACCATCCGCCGGAGAATGTGATCGGCAATGTAGAAGATGGAACGAGAACACGAGCCTCTTTCAGGGAAGTTGAAAATCAGGACTATATAGCCTTACTTTCCCAGTTCGAACCTCACTCCATAGAAGAGGCCTTGAAAGATGAGTCATGGATCATGGCTATGCAAGAAGAACTACACCAGTTCCAAAGGAACAAAGTGTGGTTCCTCGCGCCACGTCCTAGAAACCACTCAGTGATCGAAACAAAGTGGGTTTTTCAAAACAAAATAAACGATCAAGAAGTGGTAACTAAGAACAAGGCCAGGCTAGTAGCTAAAGGTTATAGCCAAGAGCTTGGGATTGACTTTGATGAGTCTTTTGCTCCTGTAGCAAGACTCGAGGCAGTGAGAGTTTTATTAGCATTTGCATGTTGCAACAATATTGAATTATTTCAAATGGATGTTAAGAGTGCATTTTTGAATGGCTATATCCAGGAGGATGTGTATGTGGAGCAACCACCGGGGTTTGAAGATACGAAGCATCCAGACCATGTGTACAAGCTGGACAAAGTACTCTACGGTCTGAAACAAGCACCTCGAGCATGGTATGAACGGTTAAGTGATTTCCTCATTCAGAATGGATTCAAACGAGGTAATGTTGATCAAACTCTTTTTACAAAACTGAATGGTAAGGAAATTCTGATTGTTCAAGTGTATGTAGATGATATTATCTTTGGCTCTACCAAAGATGCTCTAAGTAAAGACTTTGCTAAATTGATGCAAAGTGAGTTTGAAATGAGTCTCATGGGAGAGCTAACATTCTTCTTGGGATTGCAGGTCACACAGACGGTTGACGGTATGTTCATACGCCAGAAGAAGTATGTTATGGAGCTGTTGAAAAAGTTCAACTTGACATCAACAAAATCACAACCAACTCCTATGTCCACTTCAATAAAAATTGATCAAGATGAAATAGGTAAATCCGTGGATCAAAAACTTTTTAGAAGCATGATAGGTTCACTGTTGTATTTAACTACCAGTAGGCCCGACATCCAATTTTCTGTGTGTTTGTGTGCACGATTTCAATCAAATCCAAAAGAATCACACATGTCGGCAGTTAAACGAATTTTCAGATATATTGCTGGTTCAGTTAATTTGGGATTGTGATTTCTGCGTAATTCAAGCTTTAATTTAATTACTTATTCTGACGCCAAATATGCGGGTTGTAAGGTGGATCGAAAAAGCACCAGCGGGTATTGCCAGTTTCTTGGGGATGCGTGGTCTCATGGGCCTCCCAGAAAAAAACTCAGTGGCACTATCAACCGCCGAAGCCGAGTATGTGGCTGTCGGGAGTTGTGTTGCCCAGGTGCTATGGATCCAACAACAAATGATTGACTATGGCATTTCTTTCAAAAATACCTCTATCTTATGTGATAACACATCAGCCATAAACCTGTCAAAGAACCCTGTCCATCACTCTCCCACGAAGCATATTGAAATTAGACATCATTTTCTTAGGGATCATGTGAGCAAGGGTGATGTAGAAATCAGGTTCATTGAAACAGACCAACAAATTACCAACATTTTCACCAAACCTCTAAGTGAAGAAAAATTCATAACATTCAGGAGAGAATTAGGGGTTTGTAGGATATACGAGTCTAAATCATGATCATTTGCACAATTATGTGTATAAGTCATTGCATTGCATGCATTTGCATTAGTAAGGTGCATAATTGAATTTTCCTTTGTCATGCATGTGCATTATGTTGCCTGACAAACAAAAAGAAAAAATCAAACTTGTGTGAAAAACCATGTTGTGTATTGCATTCCTTCTATCTATAGTATACAACCATGTCAATGTTATTTTAATGGCCTATATTCCCTTGAATTCATTTAAATGCCAAAAAGCGAGCAAGACCCCTCAAAATCTGAAATCCGGAAGCGTTGGACAATGAACATCTTTTATGAACTTAGATTTCATTGAAACATGTTCCCCAATTGATTTACCCTTAAACAATTCAAATTTCCTTGATTCCAACATGAATTTATCTTTGGGGATTAGAGCCGAACCATTTTTGGCCTTCCATTTCACTTACAACACTTTTTTTGGTGAAACATAGAGGAAGGGTCGACCCCAAGGGTCGACCCTCGGGGATCCGGTTTCTGTCCGGGGTCGGGGTTACAAGGGTCGACCCATTGGGTCGACCCGTTACGGTCGGGCGGCTTAGCCGCGTCCGAACCATCCTAAAATAGGGTGGAAACCCTACGTTTCCCCCTCCACACCTCATATAACCCCTCAAGCCCCCTTCTAACCTCAGCCACCATCTCTTGCAACCCTCAAATCTCTTCTTGGCACCTAAGCTCTCAATACCTAGCCGCAGTTCTTCCGGTGGTGTCCCGCGCACACCTCCTTCCAAATGGTTCAACGCGTCGTCCTTGTGCTCCAAACCCTCTGAGGCATGTTCTTGATGTGTGGAGGATCATTTATCCAAGGTTATAGCTTTCCAATCTTGTTAAACCATCTCGTTCTACAACCCCGTCAAGTGGTTCCGTCGATTTGTGTTTTAGATGGCCCCAAAGAGGCATTCTTCTCGTAGTGGAGAGGGATCGAGCTCGGCAAGGGGGCGTCGATCCAAAGAGGCCGCGCATACACTTTCCAGCACGGTGTTGGATAGGACCGTACTCCGTCCACGTGCAGTCGACTTCGGTGACCTTTGCCACTATCTCTCGGGTCTTGTTGATATCATTTGCAGTCAATCAAATCTAGACGTGTTTATGTCAGCACATCGTCGCATCTATCCGAACCTGGTACATCAATTTTATAGCAATTTGTCCGTTTCGGGTGATGTTCCGATTACTATAGTAAATGGGTAGCGGATGATCCTCTCATCGCAAATGTTAGGCGAAGCATTTAATTTACCAAATGAAGGCTATGCTTTTGGGGATGTTGAAGTTTCGGAAGCAACGGTGTATCGTTACATGACATCCGAGGATATGGGTGATAGATCGGTTGCGGGACTAAATGCAAATCATTTTCCTCCCAAGCAACGAATATTGCATAGAATGATCACCACTATTTTGCTACCAAGAGGGGGAGGCCATGACAAGGTCACTGAAAAACACATGTTTTTATTCTCTGACTTTTTGGGTGGCATTCCTATTAAGTTTCCAGCACTTATCTTAGATCATATCTGTTCAAGTATGAGGCACAAACATCAGACATTACCATATGCTGCAGCCTTAACTGCTATTTTTCAATATATGGGGCTTAATCTTGCAAGAGAGGCATCTCAAATAATCTGCGCTTCTGATATCTACACCATACATTCCATATGTCACCACATGGGTTATGAAATGTGAGATGGGGTGTTGGTGCGTCAATTGAAACGAGGTGCACAAGTTGTTAGCTCTGCAAAAGATGAGGATGATGATGAAGAGCAGGTCGGGGAACAACAACCACATGTTCCTACCGAAGGGATGATGTAACGACCCGAGAATCTGATTACCGGGAGAGACCTGATAACCCGAGACTCGAACCGCCGCCCACGAGCCGGGAGGGCTCGGAAGGGCTAAATGGAGTGTGGAGACATAAAAAAATAGGAAATAAAGCAGGAAAATTCAACAATTAACAGAAATAAATAAACAACTATAGCTACAAGAGAGTCCAGTCTAACAGAAAGTACAGTCTAAAGTAGAAAAAATGTACCACATGTCGAGTGAACACTTGGCCCGATGAGTTGGCAACCAAGAACCTCCGCACCGCGCCCTCGAACCTCGAGGAAGAAGAATCGCCACACCTGAAAAGTAGGGAATGAGTCTCCAAAACAGAGACTCAGCAGGGATCTCGCGAAACCCCAATTGGAAACAACGGCGGTAGCGGAAAGGAAGGCTACAAGAGCAACCGCAACAGTAGGAACAGTAAACCCGGTGGCCGGTCAAAACCCGGCACTACAACTACTCCTACTGTACCAGAAACACACCCCGAACTCATGGTCGGGGGCTACCGAACTGCACTAGTACTGCTTACCAAAGTAAAAACCCACGGTAACCACACCGTAGAGGCCTGTCTCCCAGAACATGGCCAACCTGGACACACTGTCCAAAGTGCAACCCTGACACCTGGTCACGGGTACCGCACGACAAGACGCAACCTCGGTAAAGCCACTAGCACTAGTCTCACGGCGCGAAAACCAACACACGCGCCATGGTGAAATAACCGAAAACTCAACGGTCGACACGACCGAAAATCCAAAGGTCAACGTCACGGAAACTGACAGTCTGTCACTCTCTGTCTAGAAGAGGAGTACCTCCCACTAGAAGCAAGGCCGAATGCGTCCACTGACGTCTTAATCTGCGCCTCAGGTGTCCCCCTCCGGCCCAGCGGGAACTGAGACACCGTACAAGTAACCACAAACAAGTGACTAGCTGGGGTCATGCCCGTTGACGTGGGTCCAACCGCCCCCAACCACGTGTGCACACACAGACCGTCCGTCCCTGGTCTGGCCCTCTGACCGGTTCTCCCCTCAGCCGGACTCTGGCTGCTAGACGCGGGGCCCGACGGAAACTGGTCCACAAACCGTCTCTAAGGGTACCCTCTCCACCACTCCCTGGTGGGTCCACACGCGTGCAGGTAGGCTACGACTAGTGGAGGGTCGCTGAGAGAGTAGACTCTCAAGTCAACGGAAAATAACGTTCGAACCCGACGAAGTACGGGGACCATCCCATGTACCAGCACCGTCGCACGGTGACCACAGTCGGAGAAGAAACGGGACTCACGGTCCACGGGCCGCACACCCGGCCATGCAGAAACACAGAAACACGGTTCCCAAAGTAACTCACAGGCCGCCAAACCAAATCCCACTCTCAGGGAAAGGCGGGAACCCTCCAGCCCCAGGCTGGCAACTGGACTCGCAGTCCAAGGCCATACGCGTGGCCTACGCGGAAAGCACAGAAGCATGATTCCCAGGGCAACGCACAAGCTGCAACACCGATAACTGGACTCACAGTCCAAGGCCAAACACATGGCCCACTCAGGAATCATCTTCTAGGAAAACTCATGGCACGCGGGGGAGACCCCACCGCACACACACCGACACACGGTGACTCGGTCTAGCGTAACACGAAAGCCCGACACGCGAGAAGTCACCCAAACTCTCAAACCCATGGGCATGCTAAACGAGGTAGCACGGTCCTCCCGACACCCTCAAAACACGGACACAGAATCCCATGGGTGTCTGGCACTCACAAGATCGCAAGTCGACCACTGGGTCACAACTGGGTCGACTAGGGACCTACACAATGTGAAACGATCGCGGAGAACACAAAAACTCATCTCGGCACCACACAGAGCCTGACGGTCTAACCTTGGGCCGTCACAGTCTGTAACGGTCCAAGCCTCGACCGTCACAACCATTCTGACGCACCAACAAAGGGCCGTCAGATGCTCGGTGCAAAGTTGAGTGTGACGCACCTACCCTGGTACGTCACAGTCTCTGAAGCGCCAGCCCTGGCGCGTTACAGCCTGTAACGTGCCAACCCTGATGCGTCACAAGACAAGATGAAACCAACTGTGACGTGTCCCGCTCGGTGCGTCACAGGCTGTACCAGACCAACTCTGGTGCGTTACAAGGTGGGAACGCGTCCGCTCTGATGCACCCACACAGGGGCGTTACAAGGCTGTGACGCGCCAGCCTTGGTGCGTCACATGCCTTAACCCCAAACGGTCAAAACCAACGAACGAAAGCCAACGGTCAGATCGTCCCGGACAGTCCAACCCAGGCGCGTCACAGCGCCGTGGTGGTCAATGTGTGTGACGATCCCACGATAGACCGCCACGGCACTGTGATGCGCCTGGGTTGGACCGTCAGGGACGATCTGACCGTTGGCTTCCGTTCGTTGGTTTGACCGTTTGGGGTTAAGGCCTATGACGCACCAAGGCTGGCGCGTCACAGCCTTGTAACGCCCCTGTGTGGGTGCGTCAGAGCGGACGCGTTCCCACCTTGTAATGCACCAGAGTTGGTCCGTTATAGCCTGTGACGCACCGAGCGGGACGCGTCACACTTGGTTTCATCTTGTCTTGTGACGCATCAGGGCTGGTGCGTTACAGGCTGTAACGCACCAGGGCTGGCGCGTCAGAGACTGTGATGCACCAGGGTAGGCACGTCACACTCAACTTTGCACTTAGCGTCTTACGGCCCTTTGTTGGTGCGTCAGAATGGTTGTGACGGTCGAGGCTTGGACCGTTACAGATTGTGAGGGCCCAAGGTTAGACTGTCAGGCTCTGTCTGGTGCCAAGATGAGTTTTTGTGTTCTCCGCGATCGTTTCGCATTGTGTAGGTCCCTAGTCGACCCGGTTGTGACCCAGTGGTCGACTTGCGGTCTTGTGAGTGCCAGACACCCATGGGATTCTGTGTCCATTTTTTGAGGGTGTCAAGAGGACCGTGCTATCTCATTTAGCGTGCCCGTGGGTTTGAGAGTCTGGGTGACTTCTCGCGTGTCGGGCTTTCGTGTTACGCTAGACTGAGTCACCGTGTGTCGGTGTGTGTACGGTGGGGTCTCCCCCGCGTGCCGTGAGTTTTCCTAGAAGATGATTCTCGAGTGGGCCATGTGTTTGGCCTTGGACTGTGAGTCCAGCTATCGGCATGGCAGCTTGTGCGTTGTTCTGGGAATCATGCTTCTGTGCTTTCCGCGTAGGCCACGCGTATGGCCTTGGACTGCGAGTCCAGTTGCTAGCCTGGGGCTGGAGGGTTCCCGCCTTTCCCTGAGAGTGGGATTTGGTTTGGCGGCCTATGAGCTACTTTGGGAACCGTGTTTCTGCGTTTCTCCGTGGCTGGGTGTACGGCCCGTGGACCGTGAGTCCCGTTTCTTCTCCGACTATGGTCACCGTGCGACGGTGCTGGTACGTGGGATGGTCCCCGTACTTCGTCAGGTTCGGATGTTATTTTTCGTTGACTTAAGAGTCTACTCACTCAGCGACCCTCCACTAGTCGTAGCCTACCTGCATGCGTGTGGACCCACCAGGGAGTGGTGGAGAGGCTACCCTTAGAGACAGTTTGTGGACCGGTTTCCGTCGGGCCCCGCGTCTAGTAGCCAGAGTCCGGTTGAGGGGAGAACAGGTCAGAGGGCTAGACCAGGGATGGACGGTCTGTGTGTGCACACGTGGTTGGGGGCGGTTGGACCCATGTCGATTGGCGTGACCCCATCTAGTCACTTGTTTGTGGTTACTTGTACGGTGTCTCAGTTCCCGTTGGGCCGAAGGGAGACACCTGAGGCACGGACTAAGACGTCAATGGATGCATTCGGCCTTGCTTTCAGTGGGAGGTACTCCTGTTCTGGACAGAGAGTGACAGACTGTCAGTTTCCGTGACTTTGACCTTCGGGTTTTCGGTCGTGTCGATCGTTGAGTTTTTGGTTGTTTCGCTGTGGCGCGTGTGTTGGTTTTCGCACCTGAGACTAGTGCTAGTGGCTTTACCGAGGTTGCGTCTTGTCGTGCGGTACCCGTGACCAGGTGTCAGGGTTGCACTTTGGACAGCGTGTCCAGGTTGGCCGTGTTCTGGGAGACAGGCCTCTACAGCGTGGTTGTGTGGGTTTTTACTTTGGTAAGCGGTACTAGTGCACTTCGGTAGCCCCCGACCGTGAGTTCGGGGTGTGTTTCCGGTACAGTAGGAGTAGTTGTAGTGCCGGGTTTTGACCAGCCACCGGGTTTACTGTTCCTACTGTTGCGGTTGCTCTTGTAGCCTTCCTTTCCGCTACCGCCGTTGTTTCCAGTTGGGGTTCCGCGAGATCCCTCCTGAGTCTCTGTTTTGGAGACTCATTCCTTGCTTTTCAGGTGTGGCGGTTCTTCTTCCTCGAGGTTCGAGGGCGCAGTGCGGAGGTTCTCGGTTGCCAGCTTGCCGGGCCGAGTGTTCACTCGGCATGTGGTACGTTTTTACTACTTTGGACTATACTTTCTGTTGGACTGGACTATGTTGTAGCCGTAGTAGTTTTATTTTTTTCTGTTAATTATTGAATTGTCCTGCTTTATTTCCTATTTCTTTGTGCCTCCACACTCCTTTTAGCCCTTCCGAGCCCTCCCGGCTCGTGGGCGGTGGTTCGAGTCTCGGGTTATCGGGTCTCTCCCGGTAATCAGATTCTCGGGTCGTTACAGATGACCTCCGAGGCGGTACAACTAATCATGGATCGGTTGGATACCATTGATGGTCGTTTAGACAAGTATGGGGAGACAATGGAGGCTATGCAACAAGAATTGTCTGATCTGAAGCTATCTCATCAAGAATGCACTCAATCTATTACAGACGCCTTGGCCAATCAAGCCACTATGTTTGGAGAAATCTTGGATTATATTAGGCGTCCGCCAAATCCCACACCTCCGAGTGATGATTAGAGGGTTCTGCTCCTGTGGAATGGCACACTTCTTATCCCTTTTCACCCCCTCCTTTTTGATGATGCTAAAGGGGGAGAAACTTTGGCCATATCTCCATATATGTGTGCCCAGGCTAGTCGGCTACTTATATGTATGTGTGCGATGTGTGCTTGCATGCATGTGTGCTTTCATCATATTTTACATCTCAATCAGTTGTGTTGCATTTCCATTGCATCTTGTAATTTGCTTTTGAACTCAGATCCTGTTCCCCTTTAAATTAGGTTGTCGGCAGAAATATTTGGAATATGCCTTTTGTGGTCAATCTTACATGTTTGGATCGGTATGTTTCATGTTATGATACTTCTTGAATGGTTCATGGTGATGTATGAAGGTTTGAGCACTGTTAAGAAAGCCTTACTCTTGATATGGAGGTTGATAAATTAAATGTGAATGCTAAATCATTTTGAAGTCATATGTTTATGCAAGGCATATAGTATTTTGTCATCATCAAAAAGGGGGAGATTGTTGAACCCCCTCCTTGAGTGAATGTTTACATGTGATGGCTTTTGATGATGACCAAACACTATATGTATATAAATTATCTTTGAAGTGTTCTAGCATAAAAAGTCTTGCAAAGCTCAACATCCTTATTGAAGTCTTGGAGCTTAGACGGTTAAAGAACAACCTTAACTGGTAAGCATTTTTGAACTCAAATTGCAAGGCTAAATCTGATTCAGAATTTATGTCTTTACAGGAAAAGGAACGTGCCTAAGTGCTTAAGGAACTCAAGGACGGTCGGTGAGATCAATTTCAATTTATTAGCCCCTGATCTTGTGGTTTGAAGTTCTTTAAATTGATCTCAAGGGTTAATTTGGTTTGGTCTTATCTAAGCTTACATGAATTGGGACTTCTTTCATGTCTTAGAAACATTCCATTTGATGGTTTAAAACCTAACTTGAAACCTCTTGGCTTGATTCTTGGACTTAGTCTATTTTTAGTCATATCTTGGAAGTTCAGGGATAAGGGTCGACCCCAAGGGTCGACCCCTGATCGCTTATTTTTTTTCAACCCGAACGGTCTCTTTTATGTCACCTGCAAGGGTGAACCCCAAGGGTCGACCCACTCCGCACGAGGGTCGACCCCTGATCGTCTATTTTTTAACCCGCACGGGTAACCCCCGAGGGTCGACCCCTAGGGTCGACCCATTGCTCCAGAACCCCTTTAAACCCATTAAAACCCTCACGAGGGTCGACCCCAAGGGTCGACCCTTTCAGGTTCGGGTCTGAGCCGTCAGATTGGACTTTCGTGCACACGCACCGAAAGTCATTCCAATCAAGTCCAACATCCCTAAAACACTCCAGGATTTTTGGATCTGGTCTCTAGGGTGCCTTTGAATGTCCTAAGCTCTTATTGATGAGGGCATCTCACGACACTCCCTCTAGCTCGGGTCGCCTGCACACTCTTGATGTGGACTGACTGTGATCCACACTTGTTATCTTCATTTCCTTAGTTTCATTTTATGTATTTTCCTTTTATTGAGTCCTATCATTGTATTTCTCTTTATTAAGTCATGTGGTTCTAGTCCATTTCCCTTGGTATGCTTAATTGGGCCTTATTACCTTAGTTATGGGCCCATTAGGTTGAGTCTAGGATATGCCCGGTCTTTTGTCTAATTGTCAAGGGTACTATGGTCATGTAAAGAGTGGATGCCTATAAATAGGCCTCCCCTCCCTCTCATTGAAACAACTTTGATGAATATTGAAAGGCATTTGCCATCTCCATCTCAATATCTCCCTCTCTCTCTCTCTCTCTCTCTCTCTCACTATCACTCTCTCTAAGTGGATTGTGCCCCCTTTCTCTCTCCTCCCCACCCCAAATTCGAAATTCATTCTCTCTCCTCCCCATTCACCCCTCATTAAGGCCCCTTCCCCTTCCCCATGCATTCATTCAATTCCCCCTCCAACCCCTAGGTGGAAACCCCTTCTCCTAGGCACCTTTCCACTCTCCCAAGCAACCCTCCCTCTTCCCAAGGCTGAATTAACCCCTCCCAAAGCCCAAATTTGAATTTCCCTCTCCCTAGGGCTGTGCCCTTCCATCTCCCCACCTCCTAAACCACCCTAGGTCAAAATCCATCTCCCCCCAACAGCCAAGTTCGTCCCCCATCCTCCTCTCACACTCACCCTCTCTCTAGTGCACCTCCACCCCCCCATCTCCACCCCTAGCTGCTCCAGCCCCCCTCTCCATCTACCCCTGCCACTCCAGACCCTCCAGAAGCCCTAGCCACGTCCTTCCCATATCCACAAACCATCAGCCATCCCCCCAATCTGTGCTAACTCCCTTTGCCCCTCCCCTTGTTCTTGCAAGTTGCAGCTTCAAGTAGCAGGTCGCAGGCAGCAGAGTGAGGCCCTGAAGTCGCGTCATCCCCGGCCGGTCCCTACTCCTGGTGGCAAGGCCTACATATCTGGAAAGGTTGTCCAGAGAGCTTCCAAGGCGAGGTGGTTTCGTCGGCATCCGAGCTCCGAGCAGTCCACAGCGGCCGATCTCCCTCGACTGCGCAGAAGAACCCAGGCAGAGAACCAGAGCGAGAGTGGAAGCTCGGCCACGACGAACCCTTTGGGATTCAGATCAAGCTTTCTTCAGAAAATTCCTTCCCTCTCAAGTCCTCTTTCATCTTCAAGAAGCAGAGTTGCATTTGGACATCGACATCGAAAGTTACGAATTTTCTACTCCAAGTGTGTCAGGTCAGTTTACAGGAGCCAGAACTGACATCCCTCCACTCATCTGATCGTCCCAGTCTTCTCCGACATCTGCCGACCCCGCCGTTGGCACCGAAAGAAAGAAGACTCGACCACGGTTCCAACGGTTCAGGTCTTGTACCCATCAGAGCTTTGTGGAGATCATGGCACCCTCTGCAACCAGCCCCATTGTTCTGCACCAGACAGAGGCAGAATCAACCAGTCCGGTTGTAGACTCTGCCACGGCCAGCTGGTGAAGGCTCTGAGCGCCATTTTTGGAGGAGAGAAACTACATCTAGTTAGCTGCCACCTCGAAGAAGAAGGGACTCAATCGGCCACCGGAACCCCCTGTTCCAATTTTATTCGTCGGAGAGGGCAGACTGCCCCCTGTGATCCCAGGTTAGACCAGTCCACACTCCTCCGGTCACCCCTCTCTCCACCGACATCAGATTGCATCCCCGTCAACTCCAGCTCAAAGCTGCCCTGATCACGATCGCGTCACCATCAGTTTCATTCCAATCGGAGTCCGGGAGAGCCCACAGTGACTTCTGCAACCTACTGCTTTAGTCCGGTACCAGCCAGAGACCAGACGCTGGTGCCCTGTTCCAGTCGCCGGTGCGGTCATCCCCGAGAATCAAAGCTTCCCCAAAAATTCAAGCTTCATCCCCTGTCAGTTGGTAAACTTTTGGCGCTGGTCTCGTCAAGATCCGAGCTCCGTGGAGCCCGTGGCAGCACCGTCTCCGACTGTCTGTCCAGCGAACCTGAAGCAAGGCAGAACCGGTGGAGCTCGGAAGATAACGTTTTCATTGCGTAATCCCCACCCCGCTTGGCCGGCTGAAGGCTCCTCCCTGCGTGGAGGTAGTTTTGGATGTACTAAGTCTAATCCCTACCCCAAGATCACCCCTCCTGTGCGAGGCGTAGTGTTGTACATCATTGCATTTTCAGGTCAAGCTACATCGCCGCGGCGATCGGTTGTATACCCTCGCCTCCCGGCGCGCCCTCGTCTCCGAGCGGGATCGGTGTCTTCACACCGATCAGGTGAGCATCTGATATCTCCTTAGTTGCCTTCATTCTGCAAGTTTAGTATTGCTTTGATTGCCCGTCGGCGGTGAGAAGAGGGCCCGTACTTATATGCTAGTTTGTTAGTGTCCACCGCGGACCGTGAGAGAGTGCCACCCACACCCCGCCCAGCGGGCCAGCCACCCACGAATTTGGGGAATCCTAGGCCCTTTGGGGTCAGCCTAAGCAAACTAAGTCCTCTAGAGTCATTGGGTCCCGCCTCGGACCCTTGCCATCATCCCCCGGCCCCGCCGGGTGATCGCGTGTGCCGTGTGAGTAAGACGCTATTGTGAGAATCATTGGAGAGCTTGTATGCTTGTGGATCTTGGTCCTACGTTGTCCATTACATATTTAGTCATCCTAGGGCTGTTTTACATCAAGTGGTATCAGAGCAAGTCATTGACTTGTCTCTATCAAGTCAAGTCCTAGGGCATGTCTATGTATTTAGAGTCATCAAGTGCATCACTCTTGCTCCCTAGTATGGCCACCTCATATCGACCTTACCAATCGGCCCACTCCATAAGTCCAAGCCACCAAGAGATGCCTACCACTAACACCCATAACTTCCCTGGCCATGTCAGTTACCTCATAAAAACCTTGACCCATGCCAATGGCAAGCTTGATAGCCTATCTAGACGACTTGACAAACTAGAAGAAAATTGGCCCGCCCCAAGGAAGAATGATAGTAGGCCTCCTCCCTCACCTCTCACCTTTGATGGGACTCATCCTAATGAGTATTTAGAATGGGAGGCTTCCATGGACCATTACTTCACTTGGCATCCCATGACCGATAACGAGAAAGTCCAATTTGCCAAATCACAACTTACCAAACGGGCTCAAACCTATTGGCTACAAATTGTCGGGCTAAGGATAATTAGAAGGGAAGATCCCCACTTGGGTAAACATGAAGGAGTAACTTAGGGCTAGTTATGTGTCCCCTTCCCATTCCGAACACCAAAGTCCAAAGAGCATTTCAACTCCTTCATTTCCCCTTGGCCAACCCAAGACCCTAATCACACATTCCCCACCATTTTCCACCTCTCCTACCCCAACCACCACATCTACACCCTACCTCCAAGTCCTCACCACAACCATATGTCCCCATACTCAATTGGACTCCATGTCCACCCCTCCACCTAGGCCCATAATGGCCACCAACCCCAAACCAAAATCCCCTCACCAAAACCGCACCCCACAAGCCCCCTTGGCCACCACCGCAACCTCACCATCGTCCCCAAAAAGGGACACATCTCCCAAAACCAATCATCCCAAATCTCCTCACCCAACCCACCTTCCACTTCCCACCCCAATCCTACCCCAATTTAGGCCTCCACTACTTCCACTCCCAATTCCAACCCACATCCGACCTTGCTCACCTCCTCGGGTGCACCATGCTTCGACTAACACCAACCCACCCACCATAGACCTTCCTACCCCATTGTCCTTAGGAGTTGCAACCCACACACCTACCCAAGAGGAGAAGGATACCAATTCGGATCCACCTCCCAAAATCAAGGAAATCCAAGGGCCACACAACTCACCCACCACTCCTAGCCTAGTTCCTCAAGAGCTATACACCCTTCCCCATGACACCATCACCATAGATAAGTCCGTACTCCAATGGCTCAAGCGAGGCCTCACCATTCCTAGTTCACAACCAAGCCACATACCCATGGGACATCAATCCCAAATCATTCCCAGTCAGCCTCATGTCACTTATCAAACCTCCTATTGTGTAGAAGATTTGGGAGACTTAGTGGCCTACCTACATTGGCAAGTCCACTTGACCGATATGCTAGCCGTGAGGCCATCGGAGTCGAGCACCATTAGCCTAGCTTACCCCATTGTTGGCTCCATCACTTCCATCTACACCAATGGCCAATTTACAAGTGAGATCATACTCCTTCTTCCCATGGAGGAGGAACCCATCCTAGTCTACTCTCCAACAATTGAGATCCCAAGTGCTTTGATTGGCCAACCCCTTAGCAACCTTGGCCCAAACATTTTGGAGGAGGATGACTCACCATTTGAGGACCTTGAGGACATTGAATACCCCTACCTAGGTAACCCTTACCATGATCCCTTTAATCCCTTCCTAAGGGAGCCTAGATCTCCATGTAACCCACTCCCCCTATTCACCACCCACCTCACCCTACCCGAATCGCCCATGTCAACCCAAACTCCTCCCTTCCTAGAATCGGGTTACACCATGAGAGCCTTGACTTTAGGCAACAAACACCTTGGGATTGATGAAGTACCCCACCCCATAACCACCTTCGTAGATCCCTTCGACCCATTCACGTGGACGCTCAAAAGTCATCCCACATCTATGCACATGGAGGTCACCTTTGGGATAAACATGCATGTGTCTAGGCCTACCACATCATTTGACATGATTCATAAGTCGGGTACATTCATTCACATCACCCACATGTCAAGTAGGCAGCATAAGAGGACCATATTCAGATGTATTGGCCCACCTTCATTCATCATGAGTCTTAAGCATGAGAGGAGCATACATGGATGTTCGGGTCCCCCGACATTTGTCACACCCATGCATAAAAGGTTCATCTATGGATGTCCCGGCCCTCCTAAACTGTCACAGTCTTCATAGCATCAAAGTGTGATCGGTCTACATTTGGCTGCCTAGGTCCACCTTGGCATACCATGCGTTTCACACCAGCATCGCATCATCGTGCATGGCATACGCATTCTCGCAAGCATATAGGAAAGATCAATGAGGCTTACAAAAGGCGGGCAGATGCTCATCGGCGCCACTGCGAGTTCCAAGTGGGAGACTCGGTGATGGTGAGGACGGAGCGGCTCCTTCCGGGACCTGCCTCCAAGTTAAGGGCACGGGGTTCGGGACCCTTTCAAATTCTGAGATGACTTGGCAGTAATGCTTATGAGCTAGACCTACCTGAGGGTTTTGGGGTACACCCTACTTTCAATGTGGCGGATCTGGTACCCTACAAGGGCCCCGCGGTGGAACCCAGTGAGGATCTTGAGCTTTTACCCCGCCTTGAGAGGGACACTTCCGGAGGGACTCCACCTTCTAGCTTGAGAGACCGACGAGAGCAGATAGAGGCAATACTGGATGAGCAGAGTATCATTACTAGGCACAAGGTGTATCAGTGCTACCTGGTTAGGTGGAAGAACCGTCCCCCGATAGAGGACACGTGGGTGAGTCGGGAGGATCTGCCGCGCTTGGACCCCGACATACTGGAGCATTACGACAGCCAGGCAGACCCATACTCGACGGGGTCGAGTTCTCCCCACCCCGGGGGATTTGATGAGGGCATCTCACGACACTCCCTCTAGCTCGGGTCGCCTACACACTCTTGATGTGGACTGACTGTGATCCACACTTGTTATCTTCATTTCCTTAGTTTCATTTTATGTATTTTCCTTTTATTGAGTCCTATCATTGTATTTCTCTTTATTAAGTCATGTGGTTCTAGTCCATTTCCCTTGGTATGCTTAATTGGGCCTTATTACCTTAGTTATGGGCCCATTAGGTTGAGTCTAGGATATGCCCGGTCTTTTGTCTAATTGTCAAGGGTACTATGGTCATGTAAAGAGTGGATGCCTATAAATAGGCCTCCCCTCCCTCTCATTGAAACAACTTTGATGAATATTGAAAGGCATTTGCCATCTCCATCTCAATATCTCCCCCCCTCTCTCTCTCTCTCTCTCTCTCTCTCACTATCACTCTCTCTAAGTGGGTTGTGCCCCCTTTCTCTCTCCTCCCCACCCCAAATTCGAAATTCATTCTCTCTCCTCCCCATTCACCCCTCATTAAGGCCCCTTCCCCTTCCCCATGCATTCATTCAATTCCCCCTCCAACCCCTAGGTGGAAACCCCTTCTCCTAGGCACCTTTCCACTCTCCCAAGCAACCCTCCCTCTTCCCAAGGCTGAATTAACCCCTCCCAAAGCCCAAATTCGAATTTCCCTCTCCCTAGGGCTGTGCCCTTCCATCTCCCCACCTCCTAAACCACCCTAGGTCGAAATCCATCTCCCCCCAACAGCCAAGTTCGTCCCCCATCCTCCTCTCACACTCACTTTCTCTCTAGTGCACCTCCACCCCCCCATCTCCACCCCTAGCTGCTCCAGCCCCCCTCTCCATCTACCCCTGCCACTCCAGACCCTCCAGAAGCCCTAGCCACGTCCTTCCCATATCCACAAACCATCAGCCATCCCCCCAATCTGTGCTAACTCCCTTTGCCCCTCCCCTTGTTCTTGCAAGTTGCAGCTTCAAGTAGCAGGTCGCAGGCAGCAGAGTGAGGCCCTGAAGTCGCGTCATCCCCAGCCGGTCCCTGCTCCTCCTGGTGGCAAGGCCTACATCTCTGGAAAAGTTGTCCAGAGAGCTTCCAAGGAGAGGTGGTTTCGTCGGCATCCGAGCTCCGAGCAGTCCACAGCGGCCGATCTCCCTCGACTGCGCAGAAGAACCCAGGCAGAGAACCAGAGCGAGAGTGGAAGCTCGGCCACGACGAACCCTTTGGGATTCAGATCAAGCTTTCTTCAGAAAATTCCTTCCCTCTCAAGTCCTCTTTCATCTTCAAGAAGCAGAGTTGCATTTGGACATGGACATCGAAAGTTATGAATTTTCTACTCCAAGTGTGTCAGGTCAGTTTACAGGAGCCAGAACTGACATCCCTCCACTCATCTGATCGTCCCAGTCTTCTCCGACATCTTCCGACCCCGCCGTTGGCACCGACAGAAAGAAGACTCGACCACGGTTCCAACGGTTCAGGTCTTGTACCCATCAGAGCTTTGTGGAGATCATGGCACCCTCTGCAACCAGCCCCATTGTTCTGCACCAGACAGAGGCAGAATCAACCAGTCCGGTTGCAGACTCTGCCACGGCCAGCTGGTGAAAGGCTCTGAGCGCCATTTTTGGAGGAGAGAAACTACATCTAGTTATCTGCCACCTCAAAGAAGAAGGGACTCAATCGGCCACCGGAACCCCCTGTTCCAATTTTCTTCGTCGGAGAGGGCAGACTGCCCCCTGTGATCCCAGGTTAGACCAGTCCACACTCCTCCGGTCACCCCTCTCTCCACCGACATCAGATTGCATCCCCGTCAACTCCAGCTCAAAGCTGCCCCGATCACGATCGCGTCACCACCAGTTTCATTCCAATCGGAGTCCGGGAGAGCCCACAGTGACTTCTGCAACCTACTGCTTTAGTCTGGTACCAGCCAGAGACCAGACGCTGGTGCCCTGTTCCAGTCGCCGGTGCGGTCAGCCCCGAGAATCAAAGCTTCCCCAAAAATTCAAGCTTCATCCCCTGTCAGTTGGTAAACTTTTGGCGCTGGTCTCGTCAAGATCCGAGCTCCGTGGAGCCCGTGGCAGCACCGTCTCCGACTGTCTGTCCAGCGAACCTGAAGCAAGGCAGAACCGGTGGAGCTCGGAAGATAACGTTTTCATTGCGTAATCCCCACCCCGCTTGGCCGGCTGAAGGCTCCTCCCTGCGTGGAGGTAGTTTTGGATGTACTAAGTCTAATCCCTACCCCAAGATCACCCCTCCTGTGCGAGGCGTAGTGTTGTACATCATTGCATTTTCAGGTCAAGCTACATCGCCGCGGCGATCGGTTGTATACCCTCGCCTCCCGGCGCGCCCTCGTCTCCGAGCGGGATCGGTGTCTTCACACCGATCAGGTGAGCATCTGATATCTCCTTAGTTGCCTTCATTCTGCAAGTTTAGTATTGCTTTGATTGCCCGTCGGCGGTGAGAAGAGGGCCCGTACTTATATGCTAGTTTGTTAGTGTCCACCGCGGACCGTGAGAGAGTGCCACCCACACCCGCCCAGCGGGCCAGCCACCCACGAATTTGGGGAATCCTAGGCCCTTTGGGGTCAGCCTAAGCAAACTAAGTCCTCTAGAGTCATTGGGTCCCGCCTCGGACCCTTGCCATCATCCCCCGGCCCCGCCGGGTGATCGCGTGTGCCGTGTGAGTAAGACGCTATTGTGAGAATCATTGGAGAGCTTGTATGCTTGTGGATCTTGGTCCTACGTTGTCCATTACATATTTAGTCATCCTAGGGCTGTTTTACATCACTTATATATACATCATATTGGGGTGTAAAACCCTAAGGAACTAGTGAGATCTGAAATTGTGTGTTTTGTTCTAACTTTTATGAGTGTAGGGTCGTAGCAGCCGCTCCAGGGGCTTCTTCCATCTTGATCTGAATGTGAATGTGAAGAGAAGAAGCTTGAATCAAGTCTCCAAACCATCTCCAAGTGGAAGCTACGTGGGAAATCAAGGCTGCAACCTCATTCGTGCGCCATTGTTCCATTCTTCATCTAAGATCGATCTTCCTCCTGCAGAAGTGCTCAACTACATTCGAAGAAGCAAAAGGGGGAGCTCCAACCTTGATAAACCATTCTTCACCTTTACTCTCAGAGTCATTTTTGATTGAACTTGAGTATCTGTTGTAAAACTTAAATCTGATTTCTGTGTGTGTGTTGTTCGTGTTTGGAAACACGAACGTGTGTGTGTGTGTGTGTGTGTGTGTGTGGCAACCCAGATCGGGTGCCGCGTGTGTGTGGTTGCTGTTCTACACAGCTTGTGTGTGTGGCTCACTTCATAGTGAAGCGTTAATCCTCATGTGTGAGGGGTGGACATAGGGGACACGGCAGTGTACCTGAATAACCTAAAAATCCCATTTTTCACTTGTGGTTTGATATTTCACCTATTTTGTCGAGTGGGCTTCACGGTGAGCTGAGTGTACACCATTTCTATCTTCAACCACCTACTCTTATTCACACGCATTCACAAGTGTGGTCCTGATCGAGTGAGGCCTAGCGCTTGTGTGTTTATTAAACAAGGTTGAGACTTGAGAAGAAATTTTAATTGACCAATCAATTCACCTTCCCCTCTTGATTGCCACCATTCGGGACTCAACAAATAGTGAAGACGGCCGGACAATAGGCCGTTACCAGCGCTGAAGCAGAAGACGGGAAGAAGACATGGGCACAGGACTTGGACTGTCTTTGATCGGCCGCAAACAGTGAGAGACGGCTTGCGGAGGGCTGCATCTTCCAGTAGATGGTCGGAAGTAGACCGCAAGAGCTTCCAGAACCCGAGCCGGGAACTCAATCCTCCACCCCTTCCGGCCGGCAAGGAGGGATGGGCCTCGCGTTGAAACACCTGCTGACCTGCAAGACAACACAAATGACAAAAGAAGATGACCCAAATTAGTTTATGGAAGTGCAATAACTATAAGCATGAACTATAAATGAAGCACATAACTAGAAGGGTGAATAATTGGGGGTTTTGGGTTTTTTAACTCCTATGGGGCGAGAAAATAGTAGGAAGATATAAAGATGCTAAAATGTCAGTGAAAATCGTGAAGAGAACGAAGAGGAATGGAGATGAAATGACTAAACGAGACTGAAAAAAGACTTAAATGACGACACCAAAAATATGATGAACTCACTGGACTGAAGTCTTAGAGGACGTAGAAAGCCTTTCTCCCTGACTGGATTTCGCTCTAGAAGGCGGCAGCACTTCGACGAGAACTCCAAAATCTCCTCCCCTTGCGGCCATGAGCCAAGGTTTCTATTTATAGACCCTTGAAACCCTAGCTCGAATGGAGGGCTTTTGGGCGGGAATCAGGCCTGGATTATTTTGAATAAAACATAGATAATACTCCCAGCTTTTATCAGGATCAAACGGCGCCCTATTTGGCTGAGAATCCGCGGAGAAATCCATGGATGAAGCAACAGGTTTGACCATGGATAGAGAGAGAAACCACCCGTCGACGCAGGAATCTCGACTGATAAACACGGTCCAACGATAGACCGCCAGAGACACTTAGCGGTCTATCGTTTGACCGCTATCCTCCTAGCCATTGAAAAGAATAAAAAGTAGATAAATATGCTCATTTATCCTCAATGACCAAGTCAAACACAAAAATGGTCTTCCAATAGACCGCCACCTTTATGGAACGGTCTAGCGTGAGACCGTTATAAAAATAATAGGTCGACGTAGAAAAAGATAGGTCGACGCAGGGATGGGTCAGGTCGAGGCAAGGAAGAGCCATGTTGACGCAAGTTCAAACAAACGGTCATCCAATAGACCGCCTCATTCCAAAAATGGTATATCGTGAGACCGGTATTAAGGTGGTCATTTGAAGAGAATAAATAAGAAACAAGTATGCATACTCAGCCCAAAGACCTAGTCAAACCAAATTCCACTAAGCCCAAACTCTAGAAAACACGGGAGCAAGCCCAAACCAAGGAAAAAAGTGCTATAAAATAGGCCCAAAAAACCATCTGAAAATGGCCCAATGAATAATGGACAACTCGGGGCATTATAAATAATGGTAAGAAAAGAACCCAACTCAAAGGTATAAAACGGGTGTCAACATATGTCCCTCCTTAACATCATCTTTGTAGGGGAGTGAGCGGAGGTGAAGCGAAGGCGAAATGGAAAATATGGAGATGGAGCGGAAATGCGGCGGAGCGGACTGAAGTGCGGGCATTAAGGTAAACGACACCCGTTTCTAACCAATGAGCGATAGAAATCTTCCGAAAAACTCTGAACCAATCACACAGAACGATTGGACCAAAATGACACCAATCTAGAGGAACTAACTAAAAATAGACGAAAAGAAAACACGAACAACCTCATCGGGGGGACACAATCTACAGGCCGATGAGGGGATCAGAATAAGCAGTAACAAAAAAAAGAAAGTAGACTAAACTCCAGACATGGACTCTCAATCAATCAAACCAAGTGAACAGACCAGAAAAGACCTTCCAATTCTGAGTGGAATACCCTTTCTTACCCAAAACCATGGACGCACGATTATCCATCACCAATGAGATATTTTTAGACAGATTAGGGGACAGGAAAGCGCAAAGATGCGCATGATACATGCTGGGCTAAAATAAAAGAAATCATTAAAACAAATGTGAAGAAAAGATAAAATAGATAACAATTGAGAATAATATTGCTAGACCGGATAAATTAGGGTCAGGACACTATCTGCAACCACAGCGTGCATAATAGAACCATCATCCCCTAATTCCACCAACCTAACGGCCTTAACCAATGATTAAACATGTGCACCTAGATCATCATCATTTTGGTAAAGGGGAACATCAGATCCTAGAACACATGAATAACCAGTCGGTTCTCGAGATAATATAGCATAAATACCATATAGTAATGCATCAAGAGATAAGGGATACATAATACTTACCTGACTTACCTGTCGGATTGGGAGCATGGCATGTAGCATGGTAAGACAGAAGATTCTATATTTCAACTTTAGTCAAATAGCCAAGATATCAATCATGCATAAAAATTAACAGAGAGAATAAGCATGAATTAATCATAACAAGATATGGCCTTTAAAATAAAACAGTCTGAGCATGACCGCCTAAACCTCAAGAACGGTCATAGGAAAGACCCCACAATAAAACTAAATAGTCACATGATTGTCTGCCTGAACTCACAAAGACAGCCATGATGCGACCGTTTATAAGATATAAACGGTCAATCGATAGACTGCTAAATGACCATCGGTTTTAAAAAAAAAGAAACCGCCCCTTCGTCTCTCGCACCTTCCCCACCGAGAGCACGAACGCCAATCGGCGCCCTCCCCCGTCTTCCCACCGAGAGCACGAACGCCAATCGGCGCCCTCCCCCGTCTTCCCACCGAGAGCCTCCCCCTAGCTCACTCCTCCTGCCCTTCACATGGGAGTGCCCCTAGATGAGACTCAAGAAGCGGGTGTTGAGGAGATTCGCATGCCGAATGGCCGGAGAGGAGAACCGTGTTCCGCCGGTGAACTTGCCGGAGGAGGAGGTGCCGCCGTCGGCCACGACCGAAGGGGAAGGACCTTCTAAGGCCGTCGGAGTGCCCGAGGAAGCGTCAATGCCACAAGAGGGCGAGGAGGAAGCGGCGACGACCAAGGAAACGGCCAGGAGAACCCCGTCGTCCGAGGTAGGCCGTGGACCCAAAAAATCCCTCAATTTTAAATTTCAATGGATGCACGAGGGCTAGACAGAGGGAGAGGGGTGTCACCAACCCCTAGAACCAACTGTGAGGGCCCTTAGGGCTATTTCCAGAGATAGGGGAAGGGGTGGAATGCCATTCGCCGTGGCGAACCAGAAACGGTTCTACCAGGGACCGCTGAGGGACTAGGACGGTCCGCCCACGACCGTTAGGTGGCACCGACCTTCAAAGGTTGAAAACGGTCTTAACCAAGCCGCCCAGAAACAAAACGGTCTCTAACAGACCGCTAGGTGGAACCGACTTTAAGGGCATAAAATGGTCTCAACCAGGCCGCTTAGAAACAAAACGGTCACCAACAGACTGCTAGGTAGACACAAACGGTCAGAGGGTGACTATTTAAACTAAATAAGTGAAGGGCATTATTGGGGGTCAAAACGGTATGAGGGTGACCGTTGGGGTTGCAGAACGGTTCACAGACGACCGTCAGACAGATAGAAATGGCCCTAGTGTGGCCGCTACTTCAGCAGACTGCACTTTTTTTTAATGCAATGCATGAATATATATGAAGTGAATGACTGATGTAAAAATGTTAAATGTATGCAGGGAAAATGTCGGACACAGATCTCATGGCTCCAGGTTCGGGCAGTGTACCTGGCACTACCAGACTTTCAGGGGGAGAGGCTGACAGCCATGAGATTTGTAGAGTTCCTCAGCATGGAGGTGGTGTGGCTGGACACAGCTCTTCTCTACGCGCTGCACGACTGGTGGGACCCAGTCAGCCGGGCGTTCCTATTCTTGTGGGGTCACATGATCCCTACACTGGAGGATGTGGCGAGGATCACCGGGCTACGAGTGCACGGTGCGCCAGTCAGTGGGAGGATCTACACCGACTATCGAGAGCTGGCTCAGAGACTACAGGGATTGGGGCTACAGCGGCCCGAGCGACACTCCTCGACTTTACCGAGAGCGAGGCTGTAGGAGAGCCTGGGTTTGAGAGGAGCTGGGATCACGGTTGGGGAGCTTCCAGAGCAGCACCTGGGGCGACTGACGGACCGAGCACGAGAGCGGGTGGCAGCTGGACCAGGACCCGAGGCGGACGTAGTCCTGTGGCAGTTCCTAATGTTGTTCTTCGGGAAGCTGCTGTTCACCACCAGGGCAGACAGAGTGAGCTGCAGGCTCCTGCCCTTGCTCGAGGAGGTGGACAGAGTCGGAGAGTACGCGTGGGAAGCGGCCGTGCTGGTCTTCCTTTTCGACACCCTGAGCTCTACCAGCCGGCGTACGATGCTCGGCGGATTCTCCCCACTGCTTCAGGTAAGCATCGACTCCTAAAATGCTTGTGCAATTCCTATATGATTTTATGAAATGCTATATGCTGACGCTTTAATGCAGGTGTGGGCCTGCATGTACCTCCCCGGGCTGGAGAGAGGACATTAGGTGCATCCGGACCGGGTGCCCATTGTGAGGCGGTGGGCAGCGGTTTGAGAGGTGGGCTCCCTGAGACGCTAGGTACAGGCGATCCAGGATGACCTTGACACTCTACCCTATGCCTCGGTAAGATCTAAACTTAAAAATTTTCTATTTTTATGCAACTATATGCTTGGATGCTAATGCAATTGGTCGCTGTTTTACAGGTCCGGTGGACACCATACCAGGGCGAGGGGAAGGAGGGCCAGCCATGGGTGGTGGCTGCCCTAGCATACGCTGGCCGAGACATCTGGCTCCATTGCTTGAACGTGATCGAGCCACTCCACTACCGATTGATCATGAGGACGTTGGGCATCCACCAGCCAGAGGTGGAGTTCCCGGCTAGAGAGCGACCAGAGGAGCGTGTGGGATGCCACTCACGCGGACTTGCGGCAGAGATAGACTGGACCACCCGGGCAGCAGACCAGATCCGGGACTGGACCGGGCTAGGGTGAGCGGTGCGCACCCGAGCCACCAACGACGAGGCCTACCTGACGGCCTACGCCCGACGCTATAGAGACCAAGTCTTCCATGGCGCACGACGACCGATACAACTCTTAAACTCATACTTGCTAAAAATGTTTATGACTAAAATGCATACTAATGACGTGAAGTCCCGAGATCAATGACACCCAAGAAGGGGGGGGTGAATTGGGTGATTACAGATTTTAGAAATCTTTTACCCGATTTAAAAAGATATGATGAAAATTCAACTAAGAAATTCAGATCTGTTTAATTACAACTTAGATCTATAAAAATCTATCACCACGATAGGTCTTTGGTACTAGGCGGATGTGTGAATACAAAGATTCTACTCACGCAAGGTGTTATCATCCTGACAAGACTAGCCTTGTCAATCTAAATCCAGCTTTTGATACACCAAAGATCTTTTTAGAGAAAAGATCAATTTATGCTAGATCTGAAGTGACAAAAGCGGAAGAACAATATGCATGAACAATCACACAGAATGGGGTAGAAGAAATGAACCAAACTACATAATAGATAGGGATTTTAAGGTGGTTCAGATGCAACGCTGGTAACCTACGTACGTCCACCCCTCACCAAAACCCAGTGAGGCTTCACTATTGGAAACCAGCACGGGGATGAATCCCCAACACGGAGCCAAGCTCCAATACACATGTAGGACAATGCCTACAAACACATGGGGACACGCCCCAACACACACATGGAGACGGAGTCTCCAAAACGATCTGAAAACCAGATCCACAACACATGCACACGCTGCAACAGACGCAACACTCTACACACAAGAACACCCGGATCTAGATAGATCCACACACACAAGTAGATCTGAAGAGATCCACGCACACATACAAATCTGAATGAAACAATACACAAGACCACGGATCTGAGTCGATCCACACACAACCATGGATCTAGGTAGATCTACACACACACGAATGTTTATAGATTACAAAAACACACACTTGAAGCTCAATTGAAGATAGAGATAGAAATACAAATGAAAACTTCATATTTAAGCTCCCCCTTAGTGAATGATGCATATCTTGGACTGATGTTGCTTCTCCACTTGATTTCCCCTTGATTTTCCCTTGATTTTCCTCAGCTTGATCTTGAGAAGCTTGCTCTTGGATGAAGAATTTGTGGACGAATCACTGTTCACGGAGTTCTCACAGTAGCTCTCCTTCTCCCCTTGGTAGCCTCCTCTTGATTAGGGTTTCTTGGCCCAAATATGTGTTTTTATATTACTTGGGTGGTCAAGGGACATGCCAAGATATAGATCCACGAATTTAGGCATATCTGGTGGCTTTGGAACTCAAAAGTCCTGAAGAGAAAGCTTGAAAACGTTGAAGAGAACAAAGTCAAAATTGGCTGCCTCAAAGGGTTCGGAACTTTGAAATTTTTCAGTGTTTTCTATCCTGGAAAGTTAGGTCGACCGAACTACCACTTTAGGTCGACCGAACTTTCTCAGAGTTTAGTCCCTTGGTTGTTGGAAAATTAGGTCGACCGAAATGGTCCCATAGGTCGACCGAAATCTGGATTCCTTGCAAAAACAAATTGTTAGCCCACAAAAACATGTCTATATGATTAAGCTTTGGATTGAACGTGTGTTTACATCCATGTGAAATTCATTTAAACTCTTTATATGCATCTTAAAAACTGTAATCATTTTGAACATTCGACATTATGTAAATTTGCCTTAATCACATTCAATGCTTGCGTTTGAGTACTTAGGCATGGCACGAGGCGGAAACCAAGTTCAGGGTTTTGTTATCATCAAAATCACCTGGAGAAACTCAAAAATCTTCCCCTTTTTGATGATGACAAAATCCTAGATCATTAAGAGCATTGGCGTGCCTTTAATCAAAATTGAAACCTTAAAACCAGCACGTTTCATCATTGCAAGCTCCCACATGGTTCTTGTACGTGGCGGAGTTTACACTCACGTATAGTGAGGGATTTCAGACGGGCTGACCTGTCTTACATCCGACACTATTTGATATACATAGAACCCATGAAAGGTTAACAATCCAGTAATATGTAAGTCTACTTCAATCCCTTCAAGTATCAATCAAACCATTCAAGCCAACACAGATCATTCAATCATATTTGCTTTCCAAATGGAAATTTGAGAAGAAATGAAATACAAGTACCAACATGTAAGTCCAAGACCAAGTGCATTCCATTTCATTTACGTTCATATTACATATTACATTGACAACAACATTGACTCATGGACACTAGAAGACTAATATGTAGGGACACGATGCAAGACTCATATTTGACACATGAAATGTAAATGCCAAACACACAAAACACACATGCATACATCAAGCACAACATATATAAGCCTAGCTAGCTACTTCTCCCCCTTTGGCATCATCAAAATGGGGATGGGAAGACAAAAGGAGTGGACAAAAAGAGACACTACGGGATGTAAGAACAGCTACTGAGCATAGTGATCGAGAGTCCCGTCGTCATTATCATCATCAGAAGCATCTTCATCATCCTCGACGGCAGCAGCAGGAGGAGGTGGAGATGGAGGAAGACAGCGGCGAAAGGAGTCGAGAAGATGATCAATGTGAAGAAGGGATTGGTTTGTAGTGCGAAAGGCTTGGTGAGTATCCTCGTATCGGGTGGTGAGAGAGGCCTCATGGTTAGTAAGGGTATCCATTGCGTGCGAGAAGTTATTCATCCGACCACTCATTGTGTCCACAAATGTATCAAGTCGGCCAAAAGATGTGTCTAACCGACTTCCAAGTTCAGAAAGCTGTCCCCCAAAGGTATCCATACGAGATTCCAAGCCTAAAAGATGCCTATCAAGAGCCTCATAGTCTGCCCAAGTGGGTTGTCCAGCACCCTGAGCAGAGGACTCCCCACGATAAAACTGTGGAGGCGGTGGCATATCCTGATCAATATGTGGATGAGAAGGTGGTTGCTTCTCGGGCTGAGCGGGAGGTGGTGCTGGAGCGTCTTGTTGTTCTTGCTCCTCAGCTTCCTCATTTTCAGAATCTTCTCCATACATTCTAACATCTCTCCTCAGCTCTCCATCTGGACCCCAATAATACCCAAAACTAGTGAGCATCTTATGCTGATTATAAATATCACTTTGTCTTACTTCAATGAATACCTCAGCAGCCAATGAAATTCTAGCATAAACAAATACCCTTGTCAGTTGGGATGCATAGGGCAAGGACCTTCTCCTTTGTGTGCGACATGATCCGATTAAGTCTTCCATAAGACTGCCCATGTTGATAGTTATTCCATTCAACACATGATAAAATATAAACCGATGAACTTCTGTGACTTCATTGCGACTTCCATCTTTTGGATATACAATAGTGGTAAACATGTGATGCAAAACACGCTGTAGTGGTGGGAAGTAGTTGGAATTCAGTATGAGCAAGTTGCTAACACCATGCACATATTCACTGCAGGTCATAAGAATAAAGGTGTCTAGAACTTCACCATGCCCAAAAGTCATATCAGCCCCCCTTGCAGACACGCCTAGGGCCCTTGCAAATAATTCTGAATTGACGATGATTTCAGTGCCCTTCACGACTATGAACAACTCACCATTTCTCTCATTCAGATTGCCATAAAACTCTTGAACAAGGTTGGGATAAAATCGGGTGTACCTTGTCATGAAATCAACCCAACTGTCCTAAACTTCAAAAATACCTCTGAGGTCGGGAAAGAACTCATGCATCTCGTCAAAGTCCACTAGACGAGGGTCAAGGATACGCCGTGGCCGCATCGGCGGTGCCTGTGGAGGTGGAGCTACCCGATGTGGTGGAGGAGCTTGGCCCTCACTTCTCCTGGTGCTAGACTCTCCCTCGGTGAGACGCCGAGAGCTTCTTCTAGACGCCATCTAGACACGAAACTCGTTGAGGAAACCCTTGGATGGACCGATCTCTTCTTGGGGAGTAGAATGACACACAGGGACACACCAATGTTGGTGGACAGAACCTTCCCACAACCTGGAAGCCGAAGAAGGAGCTTTGGAGCCGCACAAACCGCTTCGGAGATCTCTTCCCAAAATGTTGACGAACTTGCCGGATCTTGTGCGGATGAAGGAAGGAAGGGTTTTTTGGGTGTGAAGAGGAGAGGTGGTGTGTTCTAGGGTCTGAGGAGATGGTAGGAGGGTGAATGGGTGTGATAGAATGGGAGAGAGGGGGTGAAGACCCCTTTAAAGTGGAGTTCAGAGGCTGGTTCGGCCGGTCGGTTCGCCGTATTCGGTCGACCGAATCGGGCCTGTCCGTCGACCGAAATGGTCGGCCTACCCAGATTTTCAACATTCTTCTTTTTTTTTTTTGATATTGAAACTCTAACATGCCCTCTCTTTGTTTTTTGTTTCAAGTCCATTTCCTGCTAGCCTTTTCTTTTTCATCTCTCCTCCTTTTTTTTTAAAGAAAAGGAATGATATTGACCTCTGACATGAATTGACATAAGGAATTTTCCTGAACCTCCCCCTCAGTGACCGCCTAGAATCCCCAGGCCACAAGTCCACATTTATTTATCAAGGAGTATTTGGTCTTAGAAATTTTTCAAGGAAGGATGTATATATATATATATATATATATATATATATATATAGACAAACACACATACAAGGTGATATTATGCACACAAAGAAAAATAAGAAAATACACATAACGTATGCATGCTTTATACACAATCTACCCTTCATGCCTCTGACAGTTGATGCAAATGCAACACTCATCCTAGTGCAGACCTAGGTATGTATGCTCGCACCCTTGCACATGCCAAATTCCCTTATGATTTTATTGAATTGTTCATGGTTTGAAGATGTCAGCCACTGAATGTGTGTGTCTATGAATTTCAATTCAAAGACCCCTTTACCTACATGATCTCTCGAAAAAAGATGCCAAAAGTCAATGCTTTGTCCTTGAATGTTGTACAGGATTTTTGACAAGTTAATTGCACTGGTATTATCACACAAAATTGGAACACATCTCATCATTCAAAACAAGCAATTTATTTTTGATCCAAAGTACTTGGGCTCCATAGCTTTCGGCGACTACATATTCAGCCTCGGCTTTTGAGAGAGCTACTGAATGTTGTTTCTTGGAGGCCCATGAAACTAGGCACCCACCAAGAAACTGACAGTACCCACTAGTACTTTTGAGATCCACAATACATCTGACATAATCCGCATCGGTATATGTAATTAAATCAAGTGAACTACCGATGGGAGACCACAAGCCAAAGTCTACTGTGCCAATTAAGTATCAAAAAATCCGTTTAACAGCCAATAAATGAGACTCTTTAGGACATGACTGAAAGCGAGCACAAGGACATATGCTGTATTAAATTTCAGGATGACATGTTGCTAAGTATAGTAGTGATCCGATCATACCTCAAAACTGTGTAGGATCTACTATTTTACTCGTTTTTATCTTTGTCTAACTTCATGGTTGTGGCCATCGGAGTTGACATTGCCTTTGCTTCTTTCATGCCATATTCCTTTAGAAACTCAACGACATATTTGGCTTAGTTTATGAGGATTCCTTGGAACGTTTGCTTAATCTGCAAGCCAAAGAAAGAAAAATGTCAGTTCACCAATTAAACTCATTTCAACTTTACCTTGCGTGATTTCTGCAGATTCATCACATGAGGCATTGTTAATAGTTCAAGAGATGATATCGTCTACATAAGCCTGAACCACTAGCATGTCTTTACCTAAACTTCTTGTGAATGGTGTCTAATCAACCTTACCTCTCGTGAGTCAATTTTTAGGTAAGAATGAGATGAGTCTCTCATACCATGCCCTTGGTGCTTGCTTCAGTCTGTACAAGGTCTTCTGCTGCTTGTACACATGTTGTGGATGTTTTGGATCCTGGAGGTTGTTTTACAAGAACATTTTCTTGATGTTCCCATTAAGAGAGGCAGATTTAACATCCATCTATCTCCTGATAGCAATTTAGGGAATTCGCATCATCTTCATCCTCGCAAGATGTTCCTTAATTTGATTCAAACTTGGCCTTAGCTGGCCCAACTTCACTTAGATTTTTGGGAGTGTGATCTGCGTCCAAGAGTGAAGAAGTTGATTTGTTAGTGATAATTCAGATTGAATTAATCTTGATGTAATCACAAATGCACAAGGGTTATTTCCTTAGACATGAGCCTAAGCCTCAAGTTCTCATGACTAATGTAGCAACTCCCCCTAAATGTATGCAAGAGTTTTTGAGATGTATAGTGAAATTTTTGACGTCACATGCAACCTATGAATGATTGACTCATAGTACCAGGCGAGAACTTAGATCTGAAGATCTCCTCACGCATAGTGATAGTTTCCAGACAAACTTAACCTGCCCTTCCACATGTCAGCATTTGATATACTATGTAGTCATGGATGTGATGAAGGCAGGAGGATTGCAATGCACTATGACATGAATTCATTCTAGTTTGAAGATAGATTCTTCAACTTTTGTGCATGACGACATGTGAAAGTGTATGCAGACTCAATGTATGCATTGAAATTTTGATTTGAAAATTTTCAAGCTCCCCTTCAACAAGATGCTATCTGACAGGTGATATGCATAGAGATATGCAGACAACTATGGGTGGAATGCATGTACAAACATATGCATTATCACATGAGATTCAGCACCAAATAAAACAAGACATAACACCTTTTCTAGAGAAGTGAGAGGGATATCACCTGAGTGTTCAGATTTCATTTTTTTTTTTGGTTTTTCATTTGACCTGACTTATGCCGCTTGGCCCGTGTGCCTTACCTTCTTGACTGAATACATATTTCACGCTTCATATTCCCAAGGCACATATGTAAAACAGATATCTCATTTTACATTCTTAGGTACCCAAGCCATCTTGGGTCCTTGTGGGTTAGCACTCTTGGCACGTGGTTTCCACTTTTTGACAACATTGAAATTATCATTTTTCATAAAGAAACAATCATGCATCATATGCCCAGATTTGCCACAATAATCACAGCATGACTTTGAATACTTAAAAGCGTGAAGATTCCTTGAAGCATGTGACTTTTTGTTCCAATCTTGTTTCCAATTGGCAAGAGGTGTGCTAAACACATTAGAGATCCTAGGTCGACCTTCCCTTGGTTTTGGCTGAGGATAATGGGTCCAGAACACACGATGTGTTGACACCATTGGTTGATAGTGATGTTTAGCCTTGGGGTGTGTCGACCTGCCCATGCCTTTTCCATTGTTTATTCTATACCTGCATGCTTCCAAATCATCATTCTTCATAGTAAAATAATAATGCATAGCATGTCCATGTCTTCCACAATAAAAATATGAAATTTTCTTTTTAGATGTATGAGTGTGTGTGGCATGCATAGTGGTGCAAGCAGCATTTTTGAATTTTTGATGCAAATTAATTTTTTGATTTTTATTTATTTTTGAATCTTTTGGACAGAAAACTGCTTTGGAGGTGAAGTAGAGGTACTGGCTATACTTGAACTTTGAACAAAAGAAGTAGTTAACTTATTTGCAAAGGACTTCTTCTTTACAGGGTTATAGCCAAGCCATTCCCTTTGAAAATTAACTTTCCTACCCAAAAGTTTATCCAGATTATCTTGACCATCCACGAATCTAGACAATGACTTATGCAAGTCCTGGATTTCACTTTCTAGAGATGTGATATGCAACTCAGCATTAGCAAGTTATTCTTCACAAGTAGCAAGGCTGACATTTAACATAACATTGGTATTCTTGAGGCATTCTACTTCTTGTTTTATTTCAACCACATTTTCACACTCATCTACAGCCACATATTTTCTTTTTTCTAGAACCAACAATCTTTCAGAAATGGCAGTGTTCAATTCCTTCAGTTTCTCATTTTCTTTTGCAAGCTTTTCATCATGAACAAGTTCATTTATCAAGATTTGATCATTTGCCATTGAATTTGCTTTCTCTTTCAGCTCTTTGTTTTCATTTCTTAAAGAACAAATTTGATCTTTATGAAATTCAATGTCAAACACATGAGCCTCAATCATTTTCTCTAGATGTGAGCATTTTTTACAGGAGGAATCATAGTTATTTTGTTCAACCTTCTTTTTCAATTTTTTATTTTCAGAGTTTAGCTTCTTATATTTACTTTCAAGAACATTGTATGCATCCAATAGCTCATCAAGAGATATATTTTCAGAATCTGAATTTACCTCCTTGGGTGATCCATTCTGCTGATCACTGCCATGATCACTCATACCTGTCATAAGACATTTGTCCTCATTCTCTTCATGGAATCCAATCAATCCATCTAGTATGTCCTTTGCGGAGCTGCAGCTGGAAGCAAAAGGAAAACGATTAGCATCAACTACGGCAGTGAGTAAACTCAGAACTAAGCAATTTCGATCATGTTTTGAACCATAATCTACACTCCAGATAGGTTCGTCTCCTGGCAACTCATAAGGACCATGTGAGATAAGTTTCCATAGTTTAGGGTCATATGAGTTGACAAGACTGCACATTCTTCCTAACCACAAATCGAAGTTAGAACCATCAAACACAGGTGGAGAATCGATAGTGAACACTTTGGTAGACATTGATCTGGATCTTGCTCTAGATCGTTAGATCTATGAAAAATAGAGCCTTAGCTCTGATATCAATTGAAGTCCCGAGATCAATGACACCCAAGAGGGGGGGGGGTGAATTGGGTGATTACAGATTTTAGAAATCTTTTACCCAATTTAAATAGATATGAAAAAAATTCAACTAAGAAATTCAGATCTGTTTAATTACAACTTAGATCTATAAAAATATATCGCCACGATAGTTCTTTGGTACTAGGCGGAGGTGTGAATCCGAAGATTCTACTCACGCAAGGTGTTATCGTCCTGACAAGACTAGCCTTGTCAATCTGAATCCAGCTTTTGATATACCAAAGATCTTTTTAGAGAAAAGATCAATTTATGCTAGATCTGATGTGACAAAAGCGGAAGAACAATATGCATGAACAATCACACAGAATGGGGTAGAAGAAATGAACCAAACCACATAATAGACAGGGATTTTAAGGTGGTTCGGATGCAACGTCGGCAACCTACGTCCACCCCTCACCAAAACCCGGTGAGGCTTCACTGCTGGAAACAAGCACGGGGATGAATCCCCAACACGGAGCCAAGCTCCAGTACACACGCAGGACAACACCTGCAAACACACGGGGACACACCCTAACACACACACACACACACACACACACGGAGATGGAGTCTCCAACACGATCTGACAACCAGATCAACAACACATGCACACGCTGCAACAGACGTAACAGTCCATGAAGTCCCGAGATTTAATGGCACCCAAGAGGGGGGGTGAATTGGGTGAAGGTTGAAATAATGAAACTTTTTCGCCTTTTCAAAAATTGTGTGACAAGAAGCTAACAAGAGAACCTGAAATAATTAAAGCCCACAGACAAAGCAAGTTTTATAAGGTGAAGAAGGATTATGCAGGATAAAAGAGAATAAAAACTGAACTAGACTAACACACTTACGATTTGCACAGAAGGAGGATAGAGGAAAAGGAACAAACCACACAGAGACAGCGATTTTAGGTGGTTCGGATGCCACAACGGCAACCTACGTCCACCCCTCACGGACAGTGAGGAACCACACACTATCTTGTAGGAAGTTACAAGATCAACCACACACAACACTCACACACTAGGAAGGAGGATTCCCACGAAGGTGTAGGAACACCTTAATACACACACACCTCCAACCAAGAACACACAACCACACACACACACAGATCTAAGAAGATCCACACACTCTGGAATGTTTAAAGATTACAAGGATTACAGATGAAGCTTTTAGAGATCAAGAATGAATTCAAAACATAAGAGAAAGATCTTGATTTGCTCCCCCTTAGTGGATGATTGTATGCTTTGGATGCAGCTTGAATCCTTGGACTGATTTACACTTGATTGGATGAAGAAGGATGAGAACTTTCCTCTCGGAGCACTGTTCACGTCTACAGTGCCAAATCCCTTCTCTTCCTCTTGGCAGCCTCCCTTTGATCTTCCTTGAGCATTAGGGTTTTCCAAACCCTCTTGTATAAGTTTTATAGGTTCTTGAATGGTCCAAAGACTCCCCCAGACCAGATCCACAATTTCTGGAGAGTTAGGTTGCTTAGGGATTAAACAATACCAAGAGAAAGACCATTTCTCGAAGTGACAAAAAGTCAACATTTGTTGGCAGCTCGAGACTGGCGGTCGACCTACAAAGGCCAGCGGTCGACCGCCATTGGCCGTCCTATAGCCATTTGGCTGCTAGGAGAATAGGTCGACCGCTAGCTCCTGGCGGTCGACTGCCAGCTTTCTCAGATTCCAGATTTCAATTCTGTTATTTTAGGTCGACCGCCAGGGGTCCACAGGTCGACCGCCAATCTTCAATCCTGCAAAAATCAAGTGTTAGCTCTCTTGAAGCTATCCATTTGTTCGATGATTGAAACGGGCTTGTGTATGAGTTGATTTATGTTTGAATAAACCCATGGAAGAATTCATAACCACACAATTGACATGGGGTGAAAATTGAAGGTTTAAAGCATGAAGCTTTGCTTGAAAACAAGATACAAGGGAGAGAAATATCTTAGGTTTTGTTATCATCAAAATCACTCGGATATGTTCAACAATCTCCCCCTTTTTGATGATGACAAAACCTAGGCAGTAGAATTGCATTTTCACAAATGTGCTTTTGAAAGAGTTTTAGAAGCTTCGGCAATCACATATGAGATACGTGGAAATTCATCAACTTGAATCTTCTAAACTCACAATTTGAAGGCATTCAAAATGCTCATATCACCAAACATATCACTACCAACACAAGCATGTCAACGAATTCATACCAACCATTCAATACTTATTTGCCGTATTGACAAGAGGTGAGAAGGAAAGGAGCCAATCTTGTAACGTCAAAGAGTGCATTCTTCCATTCATTTTCATTTGATCCATACAAGGTACACTGAATGCCGAAGGGAGAAATGAGCTTGACACGCTAAGGAATGCAACCACTAATGCATATAATATGCTCAAACTACGATGCAAGAGATAGACAGGCATGCAAGCAGGCAAACACCAAACACACATAGCATATATATATATAAGCCTAATAGCCTACTTCTCCCCCTTTGACATTAGCAAAAAGGAGAGGGAGGGGATACAAAAAGTGGACAAAAGGGACACTAGAGACCCAAAAAGTAGCTACACAGCAGGGTGATCCTCAGCTTCCTCGCCATGAACACCATCCGGTGGACCATCACCATGGGGGGAACCAGCAGGAGGAGGAGGAAGACGATCCTCAAGGTTATGGAGAATGTCATCATAATGACGGAGCTGGTTACGGAGGGAAAGAAGGGTATGGTTGGTGGTGCGAAAGGCCTCACGGTTATCTTCATGGCTGGCAAAGAGAGTGGCTATGTGGAGAGAAAGATCATCCAGAGCAAGAGTGAAGGTATCCATTCGTCCAGTCATGGTGTCCATAAAAGTATCCAAATGCCCAAGGGAGGAGTCAAGCCGAGTTTCCATGCCAAAAAGGTGCCTGTCAAGAGCCTCATAGTCCCCCCAAGTGGAATGCCCAGCACCCTGAGTAGAAGACTCCCCATGAAAGTGCTGCGGTGGAGGAGGGAGATCCGCTGGAGGAGGCACATCTGCAGGCTGAACTGGTGCAGGTGCATTTTGGTTATCTTGCTGTGGGTCCGGCGCTTGTTCTTCTTCACTACCAATTTCTTCCTCATAAACTGGGACAGCACGGCGAATTTCACCATTTGCATCCCTGTAATATCCCATATCGGAGAAAAGCTTATGCTCATTGTAAATGTCACCATGGCGGACTAGAACAGACTGCTCATTCTCCAATGGGACCCCGACAAAGATGAACACTCCAGTGAGCTGAGAGGCATAGGGCAGGGATCGCCGTAAATGTGTACGGCATCGAGTTATCAATTGAGTCATGAGCCATCCCATATTAACCAATTCGCCATTCATAACATGATAGAACAGGAAACGGTGCACTTCTGTCACTTCATCTCGGCTGCCACGCTTGGGATAAATAAGTGTAGTAAACATGTGATGAATAACCCGTTGTAGTGCGGGAAAGTGGTTGGCATTCAGCTCAATGAGGTCACTCACACCACGAACAAAATCACAGCTCGTCATGGCAATAAAACTAGCCTCAACCTCACCATGCCCAAAAAGCATGTCTGCACCATGGGAGGAAACACCTAGGGCATTATGGAATAATTCTGCATTAATGCGGATCTCAATGCCTTGAACCATTGTATACAAGCTTCCATTTCTGTCAACCAAATTCCCATAGAACTATTGTACTAGATAGGGATAGAAGCGATTGTATCTAGTGACAAAATCAAGCCACCCCGGTTGCATTGAAAAAACTGTAGAGATGTCGGGTAGGATTTCATTCAACTCTTGAAAATCAACAAGACGAGGCTCGATGATAGACCTCGGAGGTAACCTGCGTGCGGGAGCTTGTGGTGGAGGTGCGGTCGGAGCTTCACGTCTCTGAGCACCAGGTTCCCCTTGGAGAAGACGCCGAGCACTGGTGTCGCCTCGACAGTCGTTGTTAAATATGCCGTGCCACACAAATTTCAAATATTTATAACCGCACTCACTCACTTATGGATTTGAAAACATGAGTACAATGGTAAGTACGGGTCGATCCCACGGGGAAGAAATTTGGTTATTTTTCTTAGTTGGAAAATATTCTTGTGTTTTGAAAAATCAAGTGTTGGGTTTTGAGTGCGATTACAACTAAATGGAATTAAAGTGCAACTTCAAACAACAAAAGGTAAGTGAAAGAAATAAAGAAGAACGCCGTCGTTTCCATGCCGAGCCTTTGATGAAGATCGCTCCGCCTAGGAAGTCGATGCCGTGAGAGGATTTGCAGAAGAATGATCACCGCTTTGGGTATGATTGAAGAACTTATGAAGACAAGAGTTGGATTTAACAAGTTTGAAAACTTAAGTTTGAAATCATAATAGAATTCAAGTAAAAATAGGGATTGGAAGAAAAAGCATAACTTCAAATTTGGACAGGATTAGAAGAAGTGTAAAACATGAAAGTTGTAGAGAATTGAAAAAGGAAGAACTTTGATTAAGAACACAGAGACAGAAAATAAGAGGAAGGCACTGAAAAAGCAAGATCTATCCCTGCTGGTGAATAGTAACTAACAGAAAAATAGCACTTTGAAAAATTAATTCTAACTCTAAAAATACACAGAATTAGACAAGGTGGTAGAAGAATGAAATGGAGATCTATAAGAGAGGAACAAAGTTGATGAAGAACTCAGATTAAAAAGAGGTCTAGAAAGGCTTCAAAACATAAGAAAACTAGAATGTCTCACCACGGATGAACAGTAAACACCTAAAACAGCACTTAAGAAAACGGACCAGAACTCTATGAAGTAGGAAGAATTTGAAGAAATGATCAACAGAGAAGTTGAAGAAGACTTACAAACAAACAACTTTTGTGAAGAAAGCAAATTGAAATAAAGATTACAACCATGCGAAATAAGGCTAAGAACAGGCTGAATTCAAAAATGAAACTTTTATTGAAATAAGAACAACTTACAACTTTGACTTCAAAAGCTTGGAAAATACAACTTGATGCACTCAACAACTTCAGAAATGCAAAGAACAACTTACATTACAAGTGACCCAAGCTAGCTCTCCCCCTACTCAACCTTCTTGCCATCTTCTATCACTCACTAACTAACTCCACTTACTAACTCTACTTGCTAACTCCCTTCATTCAAGACCAATGCACCCTTTATATAGGGGTTAAAAAAAACACTCCATCAATACAAACAAGTGTACCCAATTTTAGCCTAAAATGGTAGGCAGGTAGGTTCTGCCCACTTTGCCATTTTTTTCAGATTTTTCTGAATTTTTCTGGTATTTTATGGCCTTTTCTTCTCCTTCTTTCTCTCTTTCTCTTTCATTTTCCTCTCTGTCGGCACGTTGCGCCGACCGGTTAGGCCGCCCGCGTTAGGCGCCTCATGGGCCCGCCATGCGCCGACCCGCTCGCCGCCTGCCGCGTGTCCGCCTGCGTGAAGCACGCGGGCGCACGCGTGCCCCTTCACCGCTGTCGCCGTCTGCTCGCCACGAACCCCCCGCTGCCGCCTCCGCGAGCCCCGCCGCTTCATTCGCCTTCTCGCCGCTCCGGCCGCCACGACCCCCCCGCCCCCGCATCGTCGCCCGCGCCATTCGCGCGGGCGGGAAGGGGCGGGGGTGGGTTTTGAATATTTTTTTTCGTTTTTTTAATTTTATTATATAATATATATATCTATCTATATATATATATGATAGAAATAGTTAGAAAAATCTAAAATATATCAAATAATTTTATTTGTTTTTCTAATTTTTTTCTTATCTTTTTGAACAAGTTTCCGGGCTTTTGGCCCAGTTGAACATATATATTGTTATTCTTTTTTTTCTTTTTCTTGGAGCTTTCCTCGAACTGCGTGCCTGCATAAATACATAAAAATTATCATAAAAATTTATTTAATTTTAAAAAATTAAACATTTGATACAAAATCAACAATAAGTGTGAGAAGTGTATATTTAATATCAATTAAGCTCATAAAAATGCATATACTCATGAATTAAATGATAAAAATACACACTAATCACACCCCCCAACTTACTCATTGCTAGTCCCTTAGCAATGCAATTAATGAAAAATTCAGGACCAACAAGAGTTAAAAGATATCCATGCCTCATTGCTAGATCATCTTTCATAGAGTTAACTAAAGATCAGGAATTTGGAATAATTACCACAGACTAGCCTTAGGAACATGATCAAGAATTCTAATCAAAATTCAGTAGCACTTGTGCAAGTGAAACATCCTCCAGTTGCTATTTCGAACAAATGCCTTTCAATTCGGCACTTCTTACTTAGAGCGTTCAATGCACACTAGCTTTTTATCTGCCTTATTGATATGTCCCTTTGGGATCACTATATATATATATTTTTTTTTCTTTTTGTTTTTCCCTGTTTTTTTCTTTACACACATGATGCTGCACTACCCTTCACTATTTTACGCGAACCTCAACACGTCTTAGGTGAAGTAGGCCCGGTTCCACAGATCCAAGTTCCCTTTTCCTTTTGACGCGAACCTCAACACGTCTTAGGTGAAGTAGGCCCGGTTACTCAGAATTGGAGCATTTTTCATGGTGCTTTATTTTTTTCTCATACTTTTCTATGGCAGAAAGCTTATAACAAATCTCTTGTTCAAAAGTGCAGAATATCAGACAGTATATCGAAAATAGCAGAAGGCTTGTCCTTCTTGTTTCATTAGCGTGCATCGTGATTTCATTTTTTTGAAAGTGCATCTGAACTTTAAAGATATTCTTTAAATCAGTTTTCCAGTGCTAGCTTAAAGAAATTATCCATCATCCTTTTCCCAGTTGTTTCTATTCAGAATCACGTTTCATGTGACATGAATCAAGAATCATTAATGCGGGGAAAAACTGTTGTTAAACATGACAATTCAAGAAAGCAAAAAAAAAATTGTTGAATTTTTTTGAAATTTTTGAAAATTTTGTTTTTGAAATTTTTGACATTGATCTCCCCCCCCAACTTAAATGACATTGTCCTCAATGGCATAAACAGTAGAAAGATCAGAGGACATGTAAAGAGATAATATAGTTGAGATGGAAGGATACAACCTGATGGCGGGGTAAAATGACGAGGGCGTCGGTGCAGCTTGGCCTGACAACTGAAAAATAAACATACTAAAACAAGAAATCACATCAGAAGCCAGGAATTAACACAAGGAGTGGGACCCAATGTTCATGCATTTCAAAAGGAATCGACCAATGATGGCAACGTGAGTTACGGAGCCGGATTTCCCGCAGCAATGTCCCCTCAATGCGTGTGTTATGCGAAAGGTGGCCACAACGGGACAATAAACATAACGAATCTTTGGACCAAAAAGAGAGAGAAAGTCAATAACGCACGTCTCCGACTTGACCACTCCACATGGTAGAGTGGGTGCGAGATTAACGGGAGGATGACGTGTCGCAAAGGCTATGGCTAGATGTGATGGTGCGAGATGCAGATCACTCCTCGTCAATCTTATAAATACCCCCCCCCCCTTTCCACTCGACCGGAGAACATCGAAGTTGTGAGAGTAGAGTCGAGTGAAAGGGAAGTAGTGAGTGTTGCTCAAAGTTCAGAATGGAGGGTGAATCAAGCATCAGAGCTGAAGGGGAGTCGTCTCGCTCCTCGAAGAGGAGTAGATCGGGCAGTAGTGCCAGGAGATTCTCTGAAGTTGAAGGACTTTTGAGTGAAAGGACTCTACCACAGCTTGTAAGTGATTCCTTTCATTCCTTTCTTCTTCTCTGTTCTTTCTTTGGAAAACTTCCCATTTCTCACTTCTGGCGTATGTGCAGAGTGTGATGAAGTCACACATCTCGTGGGAGCTGATCGTGGCTGCATATCGAGGGCTCCCGGACTTCCAGAAAGCGAGGTTGGACGTGATGGGATTCGGGCCCTTTCTCAGAATTGAGCCACTCAAGATCGACATTGCCCTGATTCAAGCTCTACGTGAAAGATGGGACCCGGTAAGTAGGGCATTCCTGATGCCGTGGGGGTATATGGTACCCAGCTTGGAAGATGTGGTCCGAATCACGGGCCTCAAAGTGGATGGGGAAGCAGTGACTGGTGTCACCTATGCGGATTACCGTGAAGGTGCCCATAATTTGTTGGGGATGGACTTAGATAGTCGGAAGAACAGGTCAGTAGCCAGGGCATCGATCATGGAAGCTTTAGGGCTTACTGACATGCGTCCGCGTGATGATGAGTCCATAGAAGAATTTATGGAAAGGGCAGAAAGAGGTGCCCGTACTATGTATTGTATGGATACCAGCAATTGGGAGCGGACCAATATGGATCTGAGGAGGTTCCTCCTCTTTCTATTAGGCAAGTTGTTGCTGGGGTCCAAGGGAGACAGTATCCACTGTCATTTCTTAGAACTGCTTGTAGACTTGGAAAGAGTAGGACAATACGCCTGGGGAGCTGCTGTGCTGGCACATCTGTTTACAAGTCTGTCGCAAAGGACAGACAAAGAGATGACACTAAATGGATTTACGCCTTTAATCCAGGTAATGAAATTTTTTTTTTGTTTTTATTTTCTGCTTTTTGTTTTTGTTTTCATCAATGACACATGATGGTGTAGCTGTGGAGCTACTATTACCTTCCAATGGGGAGGGCTCGACACTGTCGACCACTGACGGTCCCTCTAGCGAGACGGTGGCAACCCATCATGAGCACTGCACCTTTACCCTACCAACTTATGGTGTTAAGACGAGAATTGCAAGAGTTCCCTGCAACGATGGTAGGATAAAAAAATTTCTTAATTTTTTTTTCATTTATTTCATCCTTTTTTTTCTAACCAAGAAGATACATATAATCCATTCAAGGTGAATTGAAGGCCTTTCATGAACATGGTCGATGTTGACCAGCCTTGGGTAGTTGGAAGCCGCGCCCGATTCGGACGGGACCTCTGGCTCCATTGCTTAAATGAAATCGAGCCCCTCAGGCTGCGATTAGCTATGCGCACCCTAGGGCTGGCTCAAGAATGGGTGGATATGACCATGTCACCTAGCGTCGGAAGGCAGACGCGTGGACCAGCCACCTGTGTTGATTGGAGAGTGCGCTTCCCCGAACAATATGAAGATTGGCAACGGGGAGGCACACTCGTGGAATCTCAAGCACAAGATAGCGATGATTACCTACGCCTCTACAGAGCAATGTATGCAGAAAGGCTCCAGCCTGGAGGGCTTGTAGAGGTAAGGAAACCATGTTTGTATCTTCTACATTTTGTTGTTTTTAAATTTTTTTTTCTTTGTTTGTGAACTCAAAAGCCATAACTGTAGGATGTCCGTGATACTATAATAACGAACTTACGAGCTCGTCTAGCGGACACGGAGCAAGAGCTGAGTGATACCAGAGCGGCTCTAGGTTCATTAGTAAGTATTTCAGTACATATTCCGGGTAGGTTTTAAGATTCAGGGCGCTAACCACTTAATGTCACCACATGTGCAGCGTGCTCAGCTTGATGCAGTTTCTTCGGCGATGGGAGCAGATGGTGTTTCTTCCAGTCTATGGATTCCCACATCCGAGCTGGATCAACTCCACGAGCAACTTGCTCATGCCACACAACGGGCTGCAGAGGCAGAGGGGATGCTTTCTGTACAGGTGAGGATTTCACCATTTAACATCCCTTATTCAAGTATTGCTATTTGCCTGAGATGAAATGTGTGGCAGGAGAAAGAAACACAAGAGGCACTTGCAAATGCCACTCAGAAGGAAGCTAGAATAACTGAGCTGGAAGAAGAACTACAGCGTCGTCCAGATGAGGAGTCTTCAAGGGACGCTGTGGAGTTGAGAATCACCCTTCAATTAGAAAGAGAAGATAGAGAGAGAGAACGGGCTGAGAGAGAACAGGACAGAGATAGAGAGAAAGCCAAGAGATCGGCCGAGAAAGAGGAAAAGAGGGCCCTGGAGGCCCAACTTTTTGAATTGAGGACTAGTCTCGGCCTAGCCGAGCAATGGCTGAAGGATGGCGAAGAACGCTATCGAAGAGCACGAGAGCGTGGCTTTCGTGTCAGTAGCTTCTTTGCTGCCCCCTCAGATCGGCGTCCATAGTGCGGTAGTAATACCGCTGCTCTCGGCTTGGGAATACCCTCTAGAGAATCTTGCCCCAGAGAGCGGCAAGACAAGTAATGTGAAGAAAGAAGGTGGATTCTGATGTAATCTCTTTGTTTGCTTTTGTGTGTAATAAAATACTTTTTGCTTGGCTCTCCGTTGTCCTTATCTCTCGAATCCCTAAACACAGCTAATTTCCCACAATAATTTATTACCACACAAAAATCACTTAGGTTGCCTCCTAAGAAGCGCTAACTTTTATGTCGTCAGTCAGACACCATGTAGCTCATTAGCTCATTAACCAACGCGTGGCATTCAGAATGAGCCACCACGTGATCTTGTCTTCCTTCAAATTCCAGCCCTTAATCCATTGGAAGACAAGAGTAGACATGTACGGACCGGGGCTAGAAAGAGGCAGGACTCGCACATGATTGTTTGTAACATTAACCCTGTGTGCGATCCAGTTTTCAGCTTTAGATATCAAAAAATGATCTATGGCCAATAATTTATCAAGATCAAGGTATAACCCTTGCATGATATCAATCCATCGGTCCCCTTCACCTGTATCGTCCCTCCTGATGACCTCTTTATTGACTACTTCCTCCTTGGGAACTTGGTCATCGAACGGTGGCTTAGGGATAAGAGTGTCATTATTAGCCACAGTCTTCCCAGTAACAGCCTCATGTGTTAGAAGGGTACTAATCAACTTGTCTTCCTGATGGGGAGTTAAATCAAAAGTGAATATTGTTGGTCCATCCCCCTCAGGTCCCAGAATGTCATATTGAAGAGGCTCATCTGGCAGGGGTAGCACGAGCCCAGAATCTAATTGATCCAATGATTCAAACATGAGGGGATCGGGCTCAATGGGTAGATCAAATTTGAAAGTTTCTAATAAAACCCCTTTATCACACTCATCATTTAATAGAAAATTGTGAATCAAATTTCCCAATAATGAAGTGGGAAGATCAAATGTAAATTGTTCCAGCTCGGCCCCTTCATCAAAGGTAAGATCAAATGGGAATTTTTCAAAGACGGAGCTTTCATCATACTCATCACTCACCTGAAGATTCTCAATCAAATTTTCCAAAAATGGGGTTGATAGATGAAATATAAACTTTTCGAACAAGGCCCCATCATCAAGTTCTTCCAAGGGAGGAGAAGATTCAGAATTAAGTTCCACTAAATTAACATGATTATTAATCATAAAGCAATCCTCCTCGACATGTAGATCCTCAATTAAGTTGTTTGGGCCACTAATTTTCTCAGTGATATTCTCAATCTCAAAACATTCATAGAATGGGGTGATGATATCAATAGGTTCATTTGTGTTCTTTAATTCATCCCCTAATTCCGTCCCTTCCTTCATCATGGTATGGCTTGCGCACTCCCCCTCACTCCCAATAATGATATCTTGAGCCAAAATGCCAGGCATCGGATCATCATCATCATCATTCACGTATCGAGGGGGTTGGTTGAATATTGACGAAGGGTCATGGTAAGTAGACTGAGAGTACATGCTTTGAGCTTCAAAGTAGTGGCCCGGTGAATCACCCTTAGTATTGACATTGAGTCCGAAATCGGGGTGAGATGAGTTGAGATGAAGTTGAGTATACATGGGCTGCTCGTGAATTGCTTGGGGTAGAGGTGTAGACAAATGGGTTTGGAATGTTGAATCCATCCAAGGCAAATTTGTGTGATTACTCCAGCCAAGATTATCATCATCTGCAACATGCTTGAGCTGAGAGAATCCTAAGGAATTTTGAACCTGTGCTTGGATGACGGGAGAGAGTCAGGCTATAGTAGGGCATTCACTCACATGGTGAGTGAGACTGGCACAGAATTCACACACTTCCATGAAAGTGTGGATTGGGTTTTCCGCCTGTTTGACATGTCCTACAAGTTGTTGATGAGATGAGATAGAGGCACGATTTATTGAATTTTCACTCAAAATCTCAAATAGATCATATGCCTCATCTTCACTTTTGCTTAAAAATGCCCCTCCACAATATATGTCCACCATCTGCCTATCAAAATTGGATAACCCCTCATAAAATGTAAAGATAATTTGCCATCTGGGTAACCCATGATGTGGACATTGACTCACTAGCTCCTTTAATCTCACCCATGATTCATGAAGTTGCTCTCCCGGACGTTGAGTAAATCCTGTAATCGCCCTTCTCATCATGTTGGTTTGGCCTATGGGGTAAATTTTTTTTAAAAATTCTGACTGCATATCTTCCCAAGTCCTGATAATCTTTCGAAAACTCCTTAACCAACATTTTGCTTTATCTTTTAACGAGAATGGAAATAAAATTAATTTAAGGGCATCATCATTAAAATTCTGAATTTTGATCAGTGAGCAAACTTCTAGAAAATCATCTAGATGCCTATAAGGATTTTCATTGAGATTCCCATAAAAAGATGGGAGCATCTGGATGAGACTAGGGCGAATCTCATATTGATCAACGTGAATATCGGGGAGTTGAATACAGGTGGAGGGCTTGTAAGAAGAAGGATAAAAATGCTCCTTCATAGGCGTGGGTTTCCCTCCAAGATGAATGGCCATAAAATGAATTTTATTTTTACATTTTTTTAAGTATTTCAAATTATATATATTTTTTTTTCAATTTTTCAAAACTTTTTTTATGCAAACACAAACAAGTTAACACAAATTATCCTAATGACCTAGATGCGACTCAGACCTACAAATGTGGTTTCACAAAGTGATTAAAATGAACTTAAATGCACCCTCAGTATGTCCACCGGCCAGGTAAGGGGTGGGGAAGTGGGAGGTTCCCCCTACTTTCGTAGGGACCTTATTATACAAAACCACAATCCCGCTTAAGGCGTTTGCCATCAGACCGTCTTACCTTAGACACCAGTTTTCATAAGAGGATAAACCTAAATATCATAGGAATCACAGTGTGATCCTAGGGCCAACGTCTACTGGCTTTTATTAAGGCCTAGGTAATGCAGAGATGCAAGGAAATTGTGGTTTTCGGGCTAAGGGAGGGTGATGAAATCCCCACCTTATCTTGTTAGGGGTGTTACCCTTAAAGTATTTTGAAATGAAATGCACACCATAATTTCAAACAAGGGGTTCTTTATGCAAAAATGAATGCCAGACTGGGATCAGTAGAACGTACCTTGCCCCTCGCGATCTTCAAAATGCAATGCAGAAATTAAACAAAGATAAATTCTAAGCTAAATGATGCATGACCTAGAGCATAAAAGTGTAGTTTCTACTCTTGCAATGAGGTCTTTTATTTGGTACAAATGAAGATTTTTTTTTTGTTTTTGTTTTTAGTTAATGAACCTAACTAACCAGCATGAAAATTTTTCTTTTGTTTTGATTGTTTTTTATTTTTATAGAGTTTTCAAGAAATTTTCAGATTTTTGTAAAAATTTTTCAGAAAGTGGAAAGATAGAACCTGTTTCTTGATTTCAGCCCTTTAGCAATGCTTCCGAGCTATTTAACGACGTTTCATATCCTTGGAATTTCAGATTCGATCTTCCTCTTTCTTTGTTTTTTTCAAATTTTTTTTCGTTTTCCTGCACAAGTAAAGAAAGCAAAAATCAATATACAAATATACAAAGTAAACACAAGAGTATCCAACTATGAAAAGTATCTCCATCCCCGGCAACGGCGCCAAAAATTTGGTGTCGCCTCGACAGTCGTTGTTAAATATGCCGTGCCACACAAATTTCAAATATTTATAACCGCACTCACTCACTTATGGATTTGAAAACATGAGTACAATGGTAAGTACGGGTCGATCCCACGGGGAAGGAATTTGGTTATTTTTCTTAGTTGGAAAATATTCTTGTGTTTTGAAAAATCAAGTGTTGGGTTTTGAGTGCGATTACAACTAAATGGAATTAAAGTGCAACTTCAAACAACAAAAGGTAAGTGAAAGAAATAAAGAAGAACGCCGTCGTTTCCATGCCGAGCCTTTGATGAAGATCGCTCCGCCTAGGAAGTCGATGTCGTGAGAGGATTTGCAGAAGAATGATCATCGCTTTGGGTATGATTGAAGAACTTATGAAGACAAGAGTTGGATTTAACAAGTTTGAAAACTTAAGTTTGAAATCATAATAGAATTCAAGTAAAAATAGGGATTGGAAGAAAAAGCATAACTTCAAATCTGGACAGGATTAGAAGAAGTGTAAAACATGAAAGTTGTAGAGAATTGAAAAAGGAAGAACTTTGATTAAGAACACAGAGACAGAAAATAAGAGGAAGGCACTGAAAAAGTAAGATCTATCCCTGCTGGTGAATAGTAACTGACAGAAAAACAGCACTTTGAAAAATTAATTCTAACTCTAAAAATACACAGAATTAGACAAGGTGGTAGAAGAATGAAATGGAGATCTATAAGAGAGGAACAAAGTTGATGAAGAACTCAGATTAAAAAGAGGTCTAGAAAGGCTTCAAAACATAAGAAAACTAGAATGTCTCACCACGGATGAACAGTAAACACCTAAAACAGCACTTAAGAAAACGGACCAGAACTCTATGAAGTAGGAAGAATTTGAAGAAATGATCAACAGAGAAGTTGAAGAAGACTTACAAACAAACAACTTTTGTGAAGAAAGCAAATTGAAATAAAGATTACAACCATGCGAAATAAGGCTAAGAACAGGCTGAATTCAAAAATGAAACTTTTATTGAAATAAGAACAACTTACAACTTTGACTTCAAAAGCTTGGAAAATACAACTTGATGCACTCAACAACTTCAGAAATGCAAAGAACAACTTACATTACAAGTGACCCAAGCTAGCTCTCCCCCTACTCAACCTTCTTGCCATCTTCTATCACTCACTAACTAACTCCACTTACTAACTCTACTTGCTAACTCCCTTCATTCAAGACCAATGCACCCTTTATATAGGGGTTACAAAAAAACACTCCATCAATACAAACAAGTGTACCCAATTTTAGCCTAAAATGGTAGGCAGGTAGGTTCTGCCCACTTTGCCATTTTTTTCGGATTTTTCTGAATTTTTCTGGTATTTTATGGCCTTTTCTTCTCCTTCTTTCTCTCTTTCTCTTTCATTTTCCTCTCTGTCGGCACGTTGCGCCGACCGGTTAGGCCGCCCGCGTTAGGCGCCTCATGGGCCCGCCGTGCGCCGACCCGCTCGTCGCCTGCCGCTTGTCCGCCTGCGTGAAGCACGCGGGCGCACGCGTGCCCCTTCACCGCTGTCGCCGTCTGCTCGCCACGAACCCCCCGCTGCCGCCTCCGCGAGCCCCGCCGCTTCATTCGCCTTCTCGCCGCTCCGGCCGCCACGACCCCCCCAGCCCCCGCATCGTCGCCCGCGCCATTCGCGCAGGCGGGAAGGGGCGGGGGTGGGTTTTGAATATTTTTTTTCGTTTTTTTTAATTTTATTATATAATATATATATATCTATATATATATATGATAGAAATAGTTAGAAAAATCTAAAAAAATATCAAATAATTTTATTTGTTTTTCTAATTTTTTTCTTATCTTTTTGAACAAGTTTCCGGGCTTTTGGCCCAGTTGAACATATATATTGTTATTATTTTTTTTCTTTTTCTTGGAGCTTTCCTCGAACTGCGTGCCTGCATAAATACATAAAAATTATCATAAAAATTTATTTAATTTCAAAAAATTAAACATTTGATACAAAATCAACAATAAGTGTGAGAAGTGTATATTTAATATCAATTAAGCTCATAAAAATGCATATACTCATGAATTAAATGATAAAAATACACACTAATCAAGCACTCCTTCGAGGTGCCATTTTAGACTAGGAAACCCGCTGAAGAGAGTATCCTCTAGAGAGGTAGAACCTCTACCTTGGGATGGAGAGGGAGACACCGGGAAGAACTAAGAACACCGTCTCCACGCTCTGGAGCTCAAGGAAGGTTGGCACGAGTGCACGAACACCGGCGAGGAGACGTTCCGAAATGGAAACCAATCGACCGGATCGTGCTTGGGTAGAAACGGTGTGGGGTTTTTAGGGCTTGAAAGGTGGGAGGGAGATGTGGTAGAGTGGAGGTGGAATAAGGGAGAGAGAAGGGAGAGTGATAGAATAGAAAGGGTGGAAGAAAACCCCCTTAAAGTAAGGTTCGGACGCGGTTGACCCGGGCCGGTTCGCCGCCGGCGGTCGACCGGCACGAACCCAGCGGTCGACCGCTGGGACCTAAATCCCAAAAATGACCCCGAGAGAGAGGAAGAACCCCAGCTAGCCACTACCGGAGATAGAAGTGGGCTCCATGACCCTTGGACTCCCCCATTTTCACAGATCATTCTTCTTTCCTTTTTTTTTATTTCTTTTCTTTTGCTAACCCACGAATGATATCAAGCATGAGTCGACTACGGAAACCCTTGAATGGAGACTACTAAGAGCACTAGATCACTAGTCCACATTTATCTATCAAGGAATATTCAGTTGTAGAAAAATGTCAAGGAATAAGTGTATATAAATATAAGTACAGGCACACATGCTAGGTATAGTCATACACAATAAAATTGAACCACACACAATGCATGCATCTCACATGATCTACCCAACAAAAAGAGAAACAACCTAATGCAGACTTAAGTGCGTATGCCCTCACCCTTACACATGCCAAGTTCTCGCCTGATTTTATTGAATTGATCCTGATTTAGAGGTTTTGTGAAGATGTCAGCCAGTTGGTTAAGAGAATCAATGAACTTGAACTCAAAGACCCCTTTGCCTATATGATCTCTCAGAAAATGATGCCGAATGTCAATGTGTTTGGTTCTGGAGTGTTGAACAGGATTTTTGGATAGATTAATTGCACTCGTATTATCACAGAAGATCGGCACACAATCCACTTCAACATTCAAATCAAGCAATTGATTTTTGATCCAAAGTACTTGGGCTCCACAACTTCCGACGGCTACATATTCAGCCTCGGCCGTTGAAAGAGCTACTGAATGTTGTTTCTTAGAGGCCCATGAAACAAGGCACCCGCCAAGAAACTGACAGTACCCACTTGTACTTTTACGATCTACAATGCATCCGGCGTAATCCGCATCGGTATACGCAATTAACTCAAAAGAACTACCAATGAGAAACCACAAGCCAAAGTCAATAGTGCCAATTAGATATCTGAAAATGCGTTTAACAGCTGATAAGTGAGATTCTTTAGGGCATGACTGGAAACGGGAACAGAGACATACACTGAATTGAATGTCAGGGTGGCATGCTGTAAGGTACAGTAGTGATCCGATCATACCTCGAAACAGTGTGGAATCTACTGTTTTACCATTTTCATCCTTATCCAGCTTTGTGGTGGTTGCCATGGGAGTTGATATGGGTTTTGCTTCCGCCATCCCGTATTTCTTCAGCAATTCCATAGTATACTTTGCTTGATTTATAAAAATTCCTTCCGAAGTTTGTTTCACCTGCAATCTAAGAAAGAAATTTAGCTCCCCCATTAAGCTCATCTCGAATTCTCCTTGCATGGTCTTTGCAAAATCCTCGCATAAGGCATTATCAGAAGCTCCAAAAATAATATCATCCACATACACTTGAACTACCAAAATGTCCTTACCTGATTTCCTTGTGAAAAGTGTTTGATCAACCTTACCTCTCTTGAACCCATTTTCAGCAAGAAAAGAAGTAAGCCGTTCATACCATGCCCTTGGTGCTTATTTTAGTCCGTACAAGGCCTTTTGGAGCTTGTACACGTGTCGTGGATGTTTGGAATCATCAAAACCTGGCGGCTGCTCGACAAAGACATCCTTCTTGATATAGCCGTTAAGAAATGCATATTTAACATCCATTTGAAATAGTTTAAAGTTTAAAGAGCAAGCGTAGGACAGTAAGATTCGGACTGCTTCAAGTCTAGCAACTGGTGCAAAAGACTCATCAAAGTCAATTCCCATCTCCTGGCTGTATCCCTTGGCCACAAGCCGAGCCTTATTCCTCACAATCAATCCCGCATCATTTAGCTTGTTTCTGAAAACCCAGCGAGTTCCAATAGTAGGATGGTTCTTAGGACGCGGCACGAGAGTCCACACCTCGTTTCTTTCAAATTGATGCAGCTCTTCATGCATCGCCTGAATCCAGGATTCATCTTGAAGAGCTTCATGAATGTCCTTGGGCTCTACTTGAGAGAGTAGGGCCATCAGGTCCTCCTGTTCAACCTGCCTTAGAGAGGACCTAGTTTTCACCCCATCCTCCAGATTACCTATGATGTTCACAGTTGGATGATCCTTTAGAAATGTGGAGGAGCTAGGCAGATCAGGATGCTGCACTTGTGGTTCTTGCAGTGTCTCAATTGTAGGATCCTCATCTTCCTCATTTTTACTTGAAGTTGCCTTCAATGGCTCATCATTGGCTTTAACATTTGATGAGTTCTTAGGGTCTTCATCTGCATCCAAGATAGAAGAAATTTGCTTTGTGAGTTTTGACTCGGATTCATCAAAAATAACATGAGGACTTTCTTCAACAACTAAAGTCCTTTTATTGAATAATCGATAAGCTCTAGAATTGAGTGCATAACCTAGAAAAATTCCTTTATCACTCTTTTCATCAAACTTACCCAGATTAGACTTACCATTGTTCAAGATATAGTAAGGGCATCCAAAGGGTTTAAGATAAGAGATGTTTGGCTTCTTACCCTTGTAGAGCTCATATGGAGTTTTCTTCAGAATGGGCCTTACCATTGCCCTGTTGATGATGTAGCATGCGGTACTTACCGCTTCAGCCCAAAAATACTTGGGTAGAGAATTCTCACTGAGCATGGTCCGGGCCATGTCTATCAACGTTCTATTCTTTCGCTCTACTACTCCATTTTGCTGGGGCGTTCTAGGTGATGAAAAATTATGTGTGTATCCCTGCTCTTCACAGAACATGCTGAATTCATGATTTTCAAATTCACCACCATGATCACTTTGGATTGTGGTGATGAGGTAACCCTTTTCATTCTGAATTTTTCTGCAAAACACTTGAAACTCCGTCACGGCATCACTTTTATTAGCTAAAAACAGCACCCATGTGAATCTGGAGAAATCATCAACAATCACAAAGCCATAGGATTTTCCTCCTAGGCTAGATGTTTTAGTAGGACCAAAAAGATCAAGATGTAACAGTTCCAATGGCCTAGCGGAAGAAACAATATTTTTGTTTTTGAATGAGATTCGTGTTTGCTTGCCTTTCGTGCAAGCTTCACAGATATTATCGCTTTCAAATTTCAATTTGGGCAGACCTATCACCAAGTCATGTCTCGACAACTTAGAGATCACTTCAAAACTAGCATGACCTAGTCTGTGGTGCCATAGCCATGCATTCTCATGGTTGTTAGCTACCAAACACACATTATCAACTGAAACATCATGAAGATCAATGGTGTACACATTGTTGCTCCTTTTACCAATGAATTTGATTTCATTTGAATTTTTGCACATGACAAAATAGTGAGTCATATCAAAAACAATCTTAAAACCCTTATCACATAATTGACTTATGCTCAACAAATTATGATTCAAACCTTTCACCAGAAGGACATTTTCAATCAGAGTTTCAGAATTCTTACCTATGTCTCCAACTCCGATTATTTTACCTTTGTCCTTCCCGCCAAAAGCAACTAAGCCTCCTTTTTCTTACAGCTTGGAGAACACTTTCTTGTCCCCTGTCATATGCCTTGAGTAATCGCTGTCTAGATACCATTTGCTCCCCTGGCTTCAAGACATATCTGCAAGAAGAAAAATTCTCATGCAATTGTTTTTGGTACCCAAACCAGTTTGGGTCCATAGGAGTTAGTCCAACTTCTTACGGGTGTTCTCTTCGTCCATGGAACATGATAGTTAGGTGTGCTTTGTCTAAACCAGCAGTTGGAAATCATATGGCCAAATCTACCACAATGAAAGCAGTTAGCATGTGAAAAAGTTCTTTGATATCTGTGTGGTTTAGGCTGAGCATGTTGGGGTTTAGAGTTAGAACATGAAGCATGATTATCGTCCTTTCCATGAATAAAGGATGTGGTGATCTTATGCTCAAAGGATTTTTTGTTTTGAGGTGTGTACCCCAAGCCTTCCTTTTGGAAGTTGACTTTAACCCCCAATAGGTTATCCAGGTTTTGTTTCCCCTTAACAAACTTAGTCAAGGTGAACTGAAGCTCAGCAACTCTTTCACCCAAAATCCCATTTCTCCTTTCGAGTTCTGAATTAGTGGATTTAGAGTTTGTTCTTCAATTTTGATCCTTTCACATGCTTCCTCCATTTCAGTTATTTTGCATGATAGTTCCTTTTTGGTTTTATCACAGTCTGAGATTATTTGCAGTAGACTTTCCTTTTCTTCCGAAGCCTCAAACCATTCCTGTTCCAGTTTCTCAAATTTGGCAAAGATATCTTCACGTGATGAATCATCAAGTTTCTTTTTAAGAGCTTTATTTTCAGATCTGACTTTCTTGTACTTAGTGTACAACTTTTCATATTCAGATTCCCATTGTTCATTGGAAATGAATTCAGGGTTAGAATTTACCTCCGTGGATTCATCCTCATGTGCCATGAGGCACAAGCTTTCCACAAGTTCTTGAATCTCTTCATCAGGTGGTTCATCTTCTTCGTCGCTCCAAGTGGCGACCATGGCTTTAGGTTTATTGAAGTTATCCTTCTTGAATTTCTTCTTTAGATCTAGACATTCACCTCTCATGTGTCCAGGCTTCTTACATTCGTAGCATATGATGCTACTTGGCTTGCTCGATTCGCCTTTAGTCTGCGTGGGCCTTCTTTGCCCTTTTCTGAAATTTCCTTGAAAGTTTCTCTTCTTCCTTAGAAAATTTCTCACTTGGCGAGTTATCATCGCCAATTCTTCCTCTTCATTGCTTCCGTCACTTGATTCACCTTCTTAAAATTCGTCATCGGATTGATGAGCTTTCAGTCCAATGACCTTTTTCTTTTTGATGTCTTCATCAACTGTTCTCTTTATATTTATCTCATAGGTCATGAGTGACCCTATGAGTTCATCCAAAGTAAGAGTTGACAGGTTCTTTGAGTCTTCAATAACCGTGGCCTTTGTGTGCCAAGCTGACGGTAGGGACCTGAACACCTTCCTCAGAAGGTTGGAATTTGAGTATTCCTTCCCGAGACTTTTGAGACCATTTGTGATCTCTGTTAGCCTTGCAAACATCTCGGAGATGGTTTCTTCAGGTTTCATTTTGAATAGCTCATAGTCAGTGACTAGGAGATTTGCCTTGGTTTCCTTGACCTGTGACGTTCCCTCGTATATGAGTCGCAGCTTGTCCCACATTTCTTTGGCTGAGCTGCACATAGAAACACGAGAGAATTCATTAGGGTGTATCGCACATTGCATAATATTCATGGCATTAAAATTAGCAGTGCATTTCTTAATTTCCTCGGGTGTCCATTTTTCTTCATCAGCCCCGAGTTTATGAGGACCCTTGTCCACAACTCTCCAAACCTCATACTCTTGAGCCCTCAGAAAAACATGCATTCTATTTTTTCAGTAGGAGTAGTTGGAACCGTCAAAAAACGGAGGACGGTTGATGGAATGACCCTCGGGTACCATACCCTTGTTTGCCATTTAATCGGATCTTGCTCTAGATCGTTAGATCTCTGAAAGGAAGAGCCTTGGCTCTGATACCAATTGAAGTCCCGAGATTAAATGGCACCCAAGAGGGGGGGTGAATTGGGTGAAGGTAGAAATAATGAAACTTTTTCACCTTTTCAAAAATTGTGTGACAAGAAGCTAACAAGAGAACCTGAAATAATTAAAGCCCACAGACAAAGCAAGTTTTATAAGGTGAAGAAGGATTATGCAGGATAAAAGAGAATAAAAACTGAACTAGACTAACACACTTACGATTTGCACAGAAGGAGGATAGAGGAAAAGGAACAAACCACACAGAGACAGCGATTTTAGGTGGTTCGGATGCCACAACAACAACCTACGGCCACCCCTCACGGACAGTGAGGAACCACACACTATCTTGTAGGAAGTTACAAGATCAACCACACACAACACTCACACACTAAGAAGGAGGATTCCCACGAAGGTGTAGGAACACCTTAATACACACACACACCTCCAACCAAGAACACACAACCACACACACACACGGATCTAAGAAGATCCACACACTCTGGAATGTTTAAAGATTACAAGGATTATAGATGAAGCTTTTAGAGATCAAGAATGAATTCAAAACATAAGAGAAAGATCTTGATTTGCTCCCCCTTAGTGGATGATTGTATGCTTTGGATGCAGCTTGAATCCTTGGACTGATTTACACTTGATTGGATGAAGAAGGATGAAGAACTTTCCTCTCGGAGCACTGTTCACGTCTACAGTGCCAAATCCCTTCTCTTCCTCTTGGCAGCCTCCCTTTGATATTCCTTGAGCATTAGGGTTTTCCAAACCCTCTTGTATAAGTTTTATAGGTTCTTGAATGGTCCAAAGACTCCCCCAGACCAGATCCACAATTTCTGGAGAGTTAGGTTGCTTAGGGATTAAACAATACCAAGAGAAAGACCATTTCTCGAAGTGACAAAAAGTCAACATTTGTTGGCAGCTCGAGGCTGGCGGTCGACCTACAAAGGCCAGCGGTCGACCGCCATTGGCCGTCCTGTAGCCATTTGGATGCTGGGAGAATAGGTCGACCGCTAGCTCCTGGCGGTCGACTGCCAGCTTTCTCAGATTCCAGATTTCAATTCTGTTATTTTAGCTCGACCGCCAGGGGTCCACAGGTCGACCGCCAATCTTCAATCCTGCAAAAATCAAGTGTTAGCTCTCTTGAAGCTATCCATTTGTTCGATGATTGAAACGGGCTTGTGTATGAGTTGATTTATGTTTGAATAAACCCATGGAAGAATTCATAACCACACAATTGACATGGGGTGAAAATTGAAGGTTTAAAGCATGAAGCTTTGCTTGAAAACAAGATACAAGGGAGAGAAATATCTTAGGTTTTGTTATCATCAAAATCACTCGGATATGTTCAACACTCTACACACAAGAACACCCGGATCTAGATAGATCCACACACACAAGCAGATCTGAAGAGATCCACGCATACATACAAATCTGAATGAAACAATACACAAGACCACGGATCTGAGTCAATCCACACACAACACGGATCTAGGTAGATCCACACACACACGAATGTTTATAGATTACAAAAACACACACTTGAAGCTCAATTGAAGATAGAGATAGAAACACAAATAAAAACTTCAGATTTAAGCTCCCCCTTAGTGAATGATGCAGATCTTGGACTGATGTTGCTTCTCCACTTGATTTCCCTTGATTTATCTCAGCTTGATCTTGAGAAGCTTGCTCTTGGATGAAGAATTTGTGGACGAATCACTGTTCACAGAGTTCTCACAGCAGCTCTCCTTCTCCCCTTGGTAGCCTCCTCTTGATTCCTTGAGTGATTAGGGTTTCTTGGCCCAAATATGTGTTTTTATATTACTTGGGTGGTCAAGGGACATGTCGAGACATAGATCCATGAATTTAGGCATGTCTGGTGGCTTTGGAACCCAAAAGTCCTAAAGAGAGGGCTTGAAAATGTTTAAGAGAACAAAGTCCAAATTGGCTGCCTCGAAGGGATCGGTTGACCGAAGATTTCGGTCGGTCGACCGAACTCTAAAATTTTTTAGAGTTTTCCATCCTGGAAAGTTAGGTCGACTGAGCTACCCCTTTAGGTCGACCGAACTTTCTCAGAGTTTAGTCCCTTGGTTGCTGGAAAATTAGGTCGACCGAAATGGTCCCATAGGTCGACCGAAATCTAGATTTCCTGCAAAAATAGATTGTTAGCCCACAAAAACATGTCTATATGATTAAGCTTTGGATTGAACGTGTGTTTACATCCATGTGAAATTCATTTGAACTCTTTATATGCATCTTAAAAACTGTGAATCATTTTGAACATTTGACATTATGTAAATTTGCCTTAATCACATTCAATGCTTGCTTTTGAGTACTTAGGCATGGCACGAGGCGGGAACCAAGTTCGGACATTCTACATGCATCTAGACCCCCAGGGACGGATTGCGGAGCTCTAGGGGTTGCTCTACTCCACAGTCTAGCAGTGGGACGAGCTCTAGCGCTCCCTAGACCTCCTGGTAAGCTTTAGCCTTAAATCTAAAATGCAATATTTATGCTTAAATGAGACTGACATGATTTTAACTGCAGCGTGCCGAGGGAGCCCAGCGCCAGGTGCCAGATGCACCGTCCTCCTCCTCATAGCCACCGGCAGATCGGGCCGAGCGGGATGCAGATTTTGCGCGAGTGACAGCGCGAGCCGAGGATGCTGAGGCCACTCTTGCTGGGAGGGTAAGCAAACCACTCTTCCTCCTTTTGATTTCGTGATTAAAACTGCAAGAATGATTTATGAGATGAATGCATATGCAGGCGAGGGAGTTGGTAGCAGCGCTGAGTGAGGCCACTCGACAGAGAGAGGAGGCCTAGCGCTTCCGGGCAGAGGTAGAGCACCTGGGTGTAGAGGTGGTAGAGGCAGCACGCCTTTGTGCAGAGATGGGGCGATCCCATGCTGAGACGGCGGAGGTAGAGTGCCTCCGCACTGAGGCGGCAGAGCTGAGGAGCGGACTGGAGCAGTCCCGGCTGCGGGTGGCCGAGCTGACAGGTGTTGAGTAGTGGATAGTAGATCTAGAGGGGAGGGGTGAATAGATCTGCCCCTCTTTTCACAATACAACCCTCTATATAGCTAGTTAAAAATAATTGCAGCGGAATACAACTAGCTTAGCGACGTATAAAATGATTTGCTTAGAAATATGATTTCACAATATGGATATTGAATCTAAGCATGCATCTAAAATAAATCAATCACATAATTAAACCACAACACAAAGGATTTTAAGGTGGTTGGGACTGAATCCCCAGTCCTACGTCCACTCCTCACCAAATCCGGTGAGGCTCCACTAGTGCCACGCACTGAACCGTAAATCGGAAAAACCTCCGATTGCCTTCCTACTAACCACCGGTAGGGACGTCAATCACCGCAGATCGGAGAACTTCCGATTACCTTCCTACTAACTACCGATAGGGACGTCAATCACCGTAGATCGGAGAACTTCCGATTGCCTTCCTACTAACCACCGGTAGGGACGATCTTCAGTTTCGATTGTTTGAAAGAAATGCAAAGAGAACAAATACGAAATCACTCAAACAAGATATAGAATATGCTCAAAGTAGAAAGATCTTGTCTGAGTTGTAGGAGCTTGAATCTGATGCTTCGATGGTGTCTTCTTCCTTGAGAGATGATCTTCCTTGAATCTCTTCTAGTTGATGAGGAAGACTATGGATGTAGCTTGGATCTTCCTTTTGATCTTCTTGAGTTGATGAAGAGATTTGAGGATGCAATTTAGATCACCCTTGAGATGATGAAGAGGATGAAGGATGCAGCTTTATCTTCTCTTGGCTTGGGCTAGATCTCCTCTTCAAGTAGCTTGAATCACTTGAGGATTTAATGAAGAACTTCTTCCCGGAGTACTGTTCACGGCTACAGTACTCAAACTCATCTCACCCTTGTAGCCTCCTTTGATCTCCCTTGGATTCACAAATGATCAACTAGGGTTTCTAACCCTCTTGCATGTGTTTTATAACCTTTGAATGGTCCTTAGACATCCCCCAGACCAGATCCACAATCTATGGAAGATTGGGTGACTTTGGGGTTAAACAAATACAAGGAAAGGGGCTGGCCTCGAGGTGGAAATCGAAGTCAACCATGGCTGCATCGGGGTTGGTGGTCGACCGGAGGTAGGTGGCGGTCGACCGCTACTGAGAAATCTGCAAACGGGCGGTTCCTGGGAATTCCGGTCGACCGCTACGGGGCTGGCGGTCGATCGCTACTGAAAGAGCTGTAGCCTGGAGGTTGCTGGCTGGGGCGGTCGACCGCCCCTGTGCTGGCGGTCGACCGCCAGCTGGGCAGACCCCGGGCTTTCCTGGGTCGATCCGTTAACTGCTTTAGCTCCATCGCTTGACTCCTTTAGCAGTCCGTTCATGTCTGTGGCATCACCCTTGACAGTCTTGAAGATTTCTGTTGATTATATCGCTCCTATAATCAAAATTTTATTTCGGGGGCTCCGCGTGCGAGGGCGTAACATTGAGCTTTCACATTTGCCATCTCCACTTCATTCCTTGGAAATTCATTGGCATATCTGTCATGAACAAAACATCACGTATGTCAGTCATATGAGAGTTAAAACAATAATGACTTATAGTGTTTAGCTATTATCAAAACCAAGAATATCCAATAACTCAAATGACCACAAGACGATGTCGAATGACCCAAACCACAGGAAGACTCAAATGATCATAGGGGCACAACAACATGTGCAGTGGGGGCGTACCAGCTATCCCTCCAGGCGATGAGTCAGCAGTCGGAGCACAGCAGGACTCAGAGTGGTGCGCCCAGTAGCGCCTATAGAGATTACTTCACGGGTTCCACCGACCATCGGAGGAACGAGGAGGAGGAGCGACATCGCCGCCGGTGAGAGGAGGGGAGCACCTCCATGGCACCACCAGGGAAACGCCATGAGGGCTCAGGAGAGAGCGACGGTCCAGGGGAGGGACAACCTTGATGTACTTCATGAGATGTATGCATATATGACTTTAGTGGAATGACATGATTTTTTGACTTTTTCTGATGAATACGTGCATACTGACACTAACTAATCTTAACTTAACGACCTCTATGACTAACAACACGAGAGTACAAAAGAGAGTGAAACAAAGGAGAAGGTGAGAGAAACCTAGGTATAGGGGGTTTGAAAAAGAAAACTAAGAAAGCAGAGAGAAATAGTCTCGGTAATACCGCTTAACGAGCTCAGCGGTTCCAAGACAGGCCGCTAAAGACTGAACGAGCCACAACTAGATGGGTGATGAAGGCGGTTCACTCAAGACCGCAAGGTAGGAAAGACGATCCCAATAAGACCGCTTTAAAATGAAGACGGTCTAGCCGAGACTATTAACCACACAGATGGATAAGAATGTGAGCGGAGATGGAAACGATCGTGGAAAGACCGCTAAGAACGGATAGCGGTCGCTCAATAGACTGCAAGGTCGGAAAGACTGTTAACTCCGATCGGGACTCTCTTGGAGAGTCCCAACCCATGGATAAACCTATCCAACCACACTAAGAGCGATCCTAACTTTGATTGAGCCTATCCTAACTCGATCCTAGTGGCTGAAGGCTAAGAACTTGGGCTCTATAAGTACGGGGACTCTCAAATTCGTAACTCACACCAAACCCCTCTTTCTAGCCTTGAAAATCTTAGTGCAACCACCCAAATCAATATGAAAAGGGCTCTTGAGGCTAGCACAATGGGGGAGAACTCCCAGAGCGGGCCATAACCAGCTAGGAAGGAGCGTGAGGTGCTACAACGACTGACTTCATTCCTAATCATTTGAGCACCAATCCCTTGCGAGAGGTAGGCTTTATCAATCACTTTTCAAATTTATTGAAATTGTTTTCCAAATCCTTATATGGCTCCTCTCTTTCCTCTCTTTTTTCTTTCTTTCTTTCCATAGCTTTTCCTGGCCCTAGGCATTACTTAAACCTAAAATGGGTGGCTCCTATGGTCCGTGAACTTCCACTGGATGTGATCTCCGTCCTAAAAGCCTGGCACCTTCATCCATTACTTGTCTTGGCTAAAAATTATCACAAACTCTCACTCGATTGGCACAGCATTTCAGCTCTAGTGGAGATATGGCATCATCAGACCCACACATTTGTCTTCCCCTCGTTTGAAGCTACTATCCTCCTAGAAGAGGTTGAGACATTGCTAGCCCTTCCTAAGTCCAATGTAGGGGATGAGGACTTAGTGTGTCATACAGTTATCCCTATAGACCCCTCTCTGATCCTAGGGGAATTTTTACCCAACTCAAAGGACATAAGGACCATGATTAGTTCTCAACACGTCCTCTTGTTTCCCATGGCCCAGGGGGTTATTGCCCAATGTAAAAATACATGTTGGTGGAATGAGGCCATAGCTAAGGCCACTTCTATCTGTCTATGCGGGGCCATACTTTTCCCTACCACTGATCACCTTCTAGACATACCAAACCTGAGCATCATTTGTGGGTTGTGGCGAGGGCTGTCGATTTCACATGCCATCCTTTCTTATCTGTACGAGGGCCTTAGTTCAGCTTCCCTTGGTGGGCCTCTCTTTGGGTTTATGATCTTACTTGAGTGTTGGATGGGGGCCAGACTGAAGTTTCTACCAAAGGAGGATATTTCTTCTCTTAGTTGGATCTTCGGGAGCCACCCACTTTTCTTCATTGGAGATGCATTCGGGTTTCCTCAGCAGGTTGAGTGCAGGACTGCAGATAGGAGGACTAGAGATGAATGGCCAATCTACCTCAACACTCTACCCCTTGATCGGTTCATGATGCGCCCTACTTTCTTTGTTTGTACTACCCTCAGGCTTCTTAGGAGGCTTGGGTTGGACTTGAGGCTCGTGGGGAACACCACCTTGGCGATGTACAGCCCCCACAGGTGCTTTCTACAGGTTGGTCTCCCGCATACCATGGTTCTAGCGCTACCCCACCTACCCGCACTACAGGCGAGGAGACTGGGGACAGTGGAGGACGAGCTGGTAGTCAGGAGTGCTCTGATCATGTGGGAGGTCAGCAGGACCCGTACTCTACCAGCAGAGGTGACAGAGATCCAGGAGGAGTACCAGCTTTACCTGAGAGAGTTACGCGAGATCCAACCTCGCGTGGATGCCCGATCGAGGATTGAGTGATTTTCCATGATGTATAGGGATCCATAGCTTGAACTTGATGTATTTGAGATTGAATAAATGAATGAAAGAATTTTGCTTGCATTAGTTACAGACTTGCCTCACTTTTCTGCACTTGTGTGGTTTGACATAGCTCTCAGGAATAGAAACGGCCTGACAAAGGACTGCTACAAGAATAAGACTGCCACAATGTGACTGCTAAAACAAGAGAAACGGCCTCCAATAGACCGCAAACATGTAGACACCTGAGCAGACCATTGAGCTCGTGGTAAGAAGTCCTCAAGAGAAAGAAACGATCTGTCGAGGGACCGCTATCAGAGCAAGACGGTCTGTATTGGACCGCTGAGTTCATATAAACGGTCTCTTGTAGATCGCAAAGGGGTAGATAGCAAAAGGGCCTGTGTGTTTGGACTTCGGGTAGACATCGGCCTACCAAATGACCGCTGGAACATTAAACGGTCAAGAAGTGACCGCTAATTGAATGTAAACGGTCCTCATAAGACCGAAACAAGTAGATATGAGAGGAATATATGGGCGTTGTAGTTCGGGACATGTGGACCTGTCCCTGCACACACTAAACAAAGAAACATGTTAAATCTGTTCTAGGCTTAACCCCTTGCTGAGGGCAAGTCCGATGTGAGACCAATTCTTGAAATTTGGTCAAGGTTAAGCCTTATTAGATAGGTAAAAATAACATAAGAAAATGAAAATACAATGCATGCCATGAAATGCAGGAGAAATGCGTGGTGGTTTTGAAAATATTTGATTTTTTTTTTGAGTTTTGAAGATATTTGATTTTTTTGTCTTTTAAAGATATTTGATTTTTTTGTCTTGTGAAGATATTTGATTTTTTCATCTTTTGATTATATTTGATTTTTTTTATCTTTTGAAGATATTTGATTTTTTTATCTTTTGAAGATATTTGATTTTTTGTCTTTTGAAGATATTTTATTTTTTTCTTTTGAAGGCTAACTCAAACTAGGCAGCGAGGATCTCAACCCTTGTCATCAGGAATCTTCTAAAACACAGCGTGCGTTTAATGATGACAACCCCTTTGCCAGGGGTCCCGTCCGCATGACGATGCCTCTCCCAGGACCATACCTAGGATAGGACCTAGTCCTTAGGGAGAAAATGAAAGAAAATTGGGGATAAGCCTTGCATTGGGATGGGAGATATCATGACTCAACTTTCTTCCAGGGCACTACCCCTCAAAGAGTCAGCTTGTTACGCCGGGGCTTTGTGTCTTTGATGTTATAATTTTACTTTGGATTTTCATTGATTTTGATACACACATGATGCTGCACAACCCTTCACTGTTTTATGTGAACCTCGACTCTTGCCTTAGGAGAAGCAGGCCCGGTTACTAGGATCAGGGACATTTTTCATGGTATTTTTTTCTTTTCCTCTTTTCTCTCTTTTTTTTTTTTGAAGACTGCCCCTATTTGAAATCGCTCTCGTATTGGGGATTGGCTAGGTTGGTTATTCCATCCGTCAATCTCTTGCCCCTACATTTGGCCGAAGAAAGAAAAGCAAGGACCTTCACCTCCCCCGAGCATGGCCGAAAGAGAAACGGTGTTTCGCAAAAGAGAAGACCTGACCAAAGGTGTCGTGTAGTGTGTGAGTGCTGTGCTAAAGAATCCTCTCTAGTGATTAAAGGAAGGACGCCTCGCCACCCAGTTATCGTTAGCCAGACTCTTTAAGGATAAAAGCGCTTAAGATATAGCCCATTGCACATGTGAGACAATTCCTCACCTTGAGCGTTAATTAGGTGATACGCGTTCATAGGATAGACCTCCTTGACTACGAACGGGCCCTCCCAGTTGGGTTGCAGGTGAGACCTGGGACCTCCTGTTCTAATAAATTTGCGTTTCAAAACCATGTTACCCACTTGAAATGATGGGAATCAACACCGAGTACTAACTTTTAGTTTGCCTTTGTATCCTTTTGTTTGCATTTATATCCTTGGAAAAATGGGTTTGCAATTGTAAGGCTTTATAAACTAATTTGTTATTCCTTAAGGATGTTTGGGTTTATTTGTAAAAGTCCAGTAGGTCCAGCAGGGGGCCCCCACCTTCTTCTGCATTGGTCCACCTAGGCTCTAGGGCCCATGTGGGACTGGTCAAATGTCTAAGGTGGGCTTCTAGAAAGCTTGACCATTCAAGGGGACAAAGGGAGGAAAAAGTCCATATTCCATCCCCTTTCTTGGTCCAAGGTAGGCAACCTACCAAACTTGGACTTCCTTCCTTTGAAAATTCAAAGGAAAGAAGCTTCCTTGGCCCCCCCGTTGGTCCCCCTCCCTCTCCCACGAGATTCCCAGCCCCTCCCCTTCCCATTCTCTATTTAAGGGTGTGTATAGTGTCACTTGTAGAAAAAAATGAAGAATTATTGAATAAATTTTGAGAAAAATTACCCAAGAGGCCATTTGCTCCCCCTTCCTCTCTCCTATCTCTCCATGCAGCTGTGAGAGCTCCGATATCTGAGGTGTGATACCTCCCAATCCATCCCCCTTTGAGTGTGAAGCTCATCTCCGCCGTCGCCGCCGCCATCGCACCGCCGTCGCGCCGCCACTGTCGCTTCTTCGGTGTTCTGTCCACTCTGGATAAAAGCTGAGTCTGTGATTTTTAGCTCTTAATCAGGAGCTCAGATCGTGATGAAATTTGGAGGGTGAGTTCCTCACGTCCACCCTAGCCTCCACAAAAAAATTCCGATTATTTTCCCTTCTTTTACCATTTTCCCAACCTATTCTTTCCACCCCTAGTAATCTATCCCTGTGCAGATCCACCAACCAACAAGCAACCACTTCATCTTTTTCACCCACTTTTCCTTTTCTGAATGAGATGAAATTTTAAATGGGTGTTCTGTCCATCGAAACCCCCTTTCAAAAAATTTCTTAGGATTTTTGGAGTTCATTTATCATTTTTAAAAATCACTGTCTTTTACCAAATTTGTTCTATCCTGTGTAGTCCAGATCCGACCCCTATCCAGTCAAAAATTCATTTCCCCTATCAAACCACCTCTAGAAAATCCACAAAAAATATTGACGTCTTCCTTACTTCCCCCTCTCTAACTTTCATAAAGGGCCCAACTCCCAGATCTGAAGTTTTAGTCGCGGTCAACGCCCATTCTCAGGCAGGTCCAAATCTGTCCTGCCAAATCTGAACCTGAGAGCCAGCCTGTTGTAAAATCATCCATGAAAAATACGGTCCCCTCAAAATTACTGTGATACCAGAGGGTTGAAGATATCTGAGAGAGATTTCCAATGGCGCTAGTCTCGCGTCAATCAGAGGTCGGGACTGATTGCAGCATCCGTTCTCGCCGGGTCACGCACTGTAGAACAGAAGAACCAGCTCGTGGACAGCAAGCCGCATCGACCGCCCGACCGGCTGACTCGCCTTCCACAAGGTGAATCAGTACGACCCCTTCCCATGGATCGTTCCTCCAGGCGTCCCCGTCACAGTGGTGCCACTCTGGGCCCACTCGGCCCCACTGACCAGAATGTGGGCCCCATAGTTGCCGGCGTGCGCTACCACCGGAGCTGTCCAGATTGCTGCCCGTCAACCCAAGATCGGTCCTCCCGGACCCCACTTGTAGCCCTTTACCTCCCTGCGTGGAGTGGGCATTAAATTCATTTCTGTGATTATTGTAATATTTTTATCGGGAGTTACCGTACTTGGCCGGGGTCATCTTCCCCACGCCCGGAGCTTGGAGGTAAATTCGCCACTCTCTTATCGCATTTGCTTATCTTGTATATTTTTGAATGCCGCTGCTAGAGTGATAGGATTATTAGCTCGATATATACTTTTATCACCGCTGCGAGAGTGAGTGAGTGAGCCGTCCCGTGACTCAATCCGAGTACACGCGGAAAAGCTGATACCCGAGACTCACTGTCGGTTCCTCAACCGCGCACGATCCCACGTTTCCCTCGCTTAGGGATGGTTACGAGCTAGAGTCCCAGGTTCGCGTCCCGTCCCGCATCAAATTGGTATCAGAGCGGAAGGTTGAGTCTAGGGTAGCATTTGCTTAAAAAAACAAAAAAAGAGTCATCTAGAGAGTGTCCGTCTCATTTGTATTCCTTTATTCGGTATATCAAAAGGTGTTACCCGAACGTTAGGTTACGCCTATCGGGAAGGTCGCATATTTACGAGAGAGGATTTTTGGATCCCGTAACTCCGCCAAGTACCGTCTATTGGTTAAGTCTAGGTTCGTAGTCGAGTCAGCATTCCAACTTCACATTAGTGTTTAGAGTCGTGTCTAGTGTCTTGTCACCAAGTGTCTTTATGTCCACCATATAGCTCCCCATGTCCCATGGTTACCAAATGCCCGCATCTTATGCATGGTGGCGATACGCCCAAAGATGGGAAACCCAACCCCACCACCCCCGTAGGCCCACAACTCGAGACTTCTATGGCTCCAAAGTCCCGAGTGACTACCTAGAGTGGGAAGTCACTATGGACACATATTTTGAGTGTTACATTATGTCTGATGCCATGCAAGTCGACCTTGCCACAAGGTGCCTTTTCTAAGAAGCCGCCGAAACATGGAGGGACATAGAATACTTGAAGGAAATGAGGAAGCAAAGGCCTATAGAGTCGTGGCGAGAGATGAAGGGCGAGCTTAGGAGGGTCTACCTACTCGGCCCAGTCACCTCCAACCGACCACACCCAATCTCTTCCAATCAAGTGGGTCATAGTCGGAGGTAAAAAGCCCCGCATGTTGATGAGCCTAAACCCACGACTAGGCCGACAGTCCATGAGGGAGTCCACCACGATGCCCCAACTCCAACCCCCACCGTTGCCGAACTTTTCAAAACCATTTCAGATCGGTTGGATAGGATGTGTAGTCAAATTGACGGATTCTTGCTCGAGCCTCCCGACCCGGTGCCACCCCAAGGACCTCTTCCCCTCAGGGAGGACACCCCTTCCCCACCCATGAGAGCTCCATTGCCACCACCCTCACCTTCCGATCTTTATTCGGAACCATCTCATTTGGAGCCACCTCAGCCCGAGCCACCCGTGTTTCTAACGGGAACGCTTTTTATCGCCGAGCCACTAGTTAGCTGGCTCAAGATAGGCTTGGTCCCACCTTGCTATCCATCCATGGACCCCACACTACCTTTAGTGTCCGTCAACTCCTTCCATACCACATTCCGGTCTAGTCACCATGTGGATACCTTGGATGACCTTCTTACGGGATTAGACCGACAGTTGCAGTTGACGCACTTATTGCCCCCCCCACAGGTCGTAGCTTTACCCATCCCGCTTGGTGGTCCATTACCTCCGTGTGCACCATGGGTCATGTCACCACGGAGGTCCTCTTATTCCTCTCTACACCGGCCGAGCCCGACTTCATACCCTATTGACCGAGGGAGGAACCATACCTTCTGTATGAGATCACCGTCCCACTTACCATAACGGATGAAGATGATCACCTACACCTTCAAGAATTCCAAAATTGGGACCGTGACCTATGGGAGCCCAGTTCGAGGGGTCATACTTTCTTTGATCCCTTTGAGCCCTTCCCTAGTGAGCCGTATGACCCACTTTATCTATTCCACCTTGTTAGGGAAGTCCACCATCACACCCCTTCCCCACGGGTCGATCCATATCCACCCATCAAGCCCGTGCATTGGGAAGGTGATTTTGGTTCTCCTAGCCCTCCCACATCCAAATCCAATGTGCATGACTGGTGCATCGTAGGATGTCTAGGAGTCCCCCATTCCATCAACCATCAATTGCATCTAGTGTATGCATGGCACACATTCGGATGTCCTGGTCCGCCATTGCATGTGTATGGGTCGGACTAACAATAAGTTTGGTTAGGGTCATGTGTGAGTCCGTGTTTTTCTTTCGAGTGCATAGTGAGTCTGCATGCATCGAGTCGAGTCCGTCTCATGTCAGCTCGTGATGTTAGTCCCTTTCGAGTGCGAGGCAAGTCAGATCCAATGCATATGTGTTGGACTTGCTGAAATTTGGGATCAGCTCTACCATTCTATGTCTCGGATCTAGTCACATTCAGGGACCCAGCGGTGATTCCTAGTGAGTCTTCGTGCCGCCATCGCACCGCCACCGCTATCACCGGAGTTCTGTCCAAATTAGGACAGAACCTCAAAGCCGTATTTTTATCTTTTTCTCCTATTGTCTGATTGAGCCCAAATTTCTAGGGTTTGTTCATCTTGTTATCCCCAGTCTCCAATTTAATTTTTGTGTTATTCTGCCACCGTTTGGTATTTTTCCCGTATTTTTGTTATTCCCTCAGTAATCTGCCAGTTTGCAGATCTGCGAGACAGTGTTCTGTTGTGGTATTTTTCCCACCCCCTTATACTTCTCCAGAAAATCCCCAAAAATTCCCAACTGTTCCTCACGTACCCCTTCTTCCACCATACTTTTTATGGAGTCTAGAAATTTCATTTTCCCTTCGGTCAAAATTCATTTTGTGTGTCTGTCAGTTTGTCATGTGTGTCTGTCAGTCTGAGCCAGCAAAAATATTTGTGGCACAGCCATTTTAATTTTCAATTCACTCACTTGATGGATCGGTGAAAATTATATGTTGTATCACTCTGAGTCCTCTTTCCATCGGTACCCTTGTGTGTCGATCCGACATCGGATCTGGTTGCAGAAATTTTTATCGTGGAGGCACGCAGAGCAGATCTGAGCCCAGCCAGCACAACTCAGTCCGAGATTTGATTCCTCAAAAAATACGCCGGCTCACCTTCGGCGACCGCCACTCCCGGAGGTCGATCAACAACCCATCAGAAGCGTCCCAGCAAGCCGCCGCAGTAAGGAGTCGACCAGAAGCCGCAGTCCCAGTTGCCGAGTTCCCTTGCTATACCGAGTTGGACAGTATCGAGTCGGCACTGAGTCGGACCAACAACCCATCTCCGGCCCAAATTGTTGCCCGTCAACCCAAGATCGGTCCTCTCGGGCCCCACTTGTACCCCTTTACCTCTTGCGTGGAGTGGGTAGCAAATTAAATTATGTAATTATTGTAATATTTTTACCGGGAGTTACCGTACTTGGCCGGGGCCATCTTCCCCACGCCCGGAGCGTGGAGGTAAATTCGCCACTCTCTTATCGCATTTGCTTATCTTGTATATCTTTGAATGTCGCTTCATGAGTGATAGGTTACGTAGCTCGATATATATTTTTATCACCGCTGCGAGAGTGAGTGAGTGACCCGTCCCGTGACTCAATCCGAGTACACGCGAAAGAGCCGACTACTTGACTCATTGCCGGTTCCTCAACCGCGCACGATCCCGCGTTACCCTTGCTTAGGGACGAGTTGCGAGCTAGAGTCCCAGGTTCGCGTGTCCGTCCCTCATCACACGAGCAGCCGCACCCCTTACTCGACGGGGTCGAGTTCTTCTCACCCGGGGAGAATTGATGGGAATCAACATCGGGCACTAACTTTTAATTTACCTTTGTGTCCCTTTGTTTGCATTTATATTCTTGGGAAAATGGGTTTATAATTGTAAGGCTTTATAAGCCAATTTGTTATTCCTTAAGGATGTTTGTGTTTATTTGTAAAAGTCCAGTAGGTCCAGCAGGGGGCCCCCACCTTCTTCCCCATTGGTCCACCTAGGCTCTAGGGCCCATGTGGGGCTGGTTAAATGTCCAAGGTGGACTTCTAGAAAGCTTGACCATTCAAGAGGATAAAGGGAGGAAAAAGTCCATATTCCATCCCCTTTCTTGGTCCAAGGTAGGCAACCTACCAAACTTGGACTTCCTTCCTTTGAAAATTCAAAGGAAGGAAGCTTCCTTGGCCCCCCCGTTGGTCCCCCTCCCTCTCCCACGAGATTCCCAGCCCCTCCCCTTGCCATTCTCTATTTAAGGGTGTGTATAGTGTCACTTGTAGAAAAAAATGAAGAATTATTGAATGAATTTTGAGAAAAATTGCCCAAGAGGCCATTTGCTCCCCCTTCCTCTCTCCTATCTTCCCTTGCAGCCGTGAGAGCTCTGATCTCTGAGGTGTGATACCTCCCAATCCATCCCCCTTTGAGTGTGAAGCTCATCTCCACCGCCGCCGCTGCCATCGCACTGCCGTCGCGCCGCCACCGTCGCTTCTTCGGTGTTCTATCCACTCTGGACAAAAGCTGAGTCCGCGATTTTTAGCTCTCAATCAAGAGCTCAGATCGTGATGAAATTTGTAGGGTGAGTTCCTCAAGTCCACTCCAGCCTCCAAAATTTTTTTTTGATTATTTTCCCTTCTTTTACCATTTTCACAACCTATTCTTTCCACCCCTAGTAATCTGTCCCTATGCAGATCCACCAACCAGCAAGCCACCACTTCGTCTTTTTCACCCACTTTTCCTTTTCTGAATGAGTTGAAATTTTAACTGGGTGTTCTGTCCACCGAACCCCGTTCCACAAATTTTTTTAGGATTTTTGGAGTTCGTTTACCATTTTTAAAAATCACTGTCTTTTACCAAATCTATTTTATCCAGTGCAGTCCAGATCCGACCCCTATCTAGTCAAAAATCTATTTCCCCTGTCAAACCACCTCTAGAAAATCCAAAAAAAAATATTGGCGTCTTCCTTACTTCCCCCTCTCTAACTTTCATAAAGGGTCCAACTCCCAGATCTGAAGTTTTCGTCATGGTCAACGCCCATTCTCAGTCAGGTCCAAATCTGTTCTGCCAAATCTGAACCTGAGAGCCCGCTTGTTGTAAAATCATCCATGAAAAATACGTTCCCCTCAAAATTATTGTGATCATAGAGGGTTGAAGATCTCTAAGAGAGCTTTCCAACGGCGCCAGTCTCGCGTCAATCAGAGGTCGGGGCTGATCGCAGCATCCGTTCTTGCCAGGTCACGCACTGTAGAATAGAAGAACCAGCCCGTGGACAACAAGCCGCATCGACTGCCCGGCCGGCTGACTCGCCTTCCACAAGGCGAATCAGTACGACCCCTTCCCATGGATCATCTTTCCAGGCGTCCCCGTCACAGTGGTGCCACTCTGGGCCCACTCGGCCCCACCGACCAGAACGTGGGCCCCACAGTTGTCGGCATGCGCTACCACCGGAGCTGTCCAGATTGCTGCCCGTCAACCCAAGATCGGTCCTCTTGGGCCCCACTTGTAGCCCTTTACCTCCCTGCGTGGAGTGGGCAGTAAATTCATTTCTGTGATTACTGTAATATTTTTACTGGGAGTTACCGTACTTAGCCGGGGTCGTCTTCCCCACGCTCGGAGCGTGGAGGTAAATTCGCCACTCTCTTATCGCATTTGCTTATCTTGTATATTTTTGAATGCCGCTGCTAGAGTGATAAGATTATTAGCTCGATATATACTTTTATCACCGCTGTGAGAGTGAGTGAGTGAGCCGTCCCGTGACTCAATCCGAGCACACGCGGAAAAGCCGATACCCGAGACTCACTGCCGGTTCCTCAACCGCGCACGATCCCGCGTTTCCCTCGCTTAGGGACGAGTTGCGAGCTAGAGTCCCAGGTTCACGTCCCGTCCCACATCATGAAATTTACGTTCAATGACCTTCTTTTGAAAATGACGTAAAACTCACTTTTGATAGACAGAGACATTATTGGCCGCATTAAGCCTCTTCTCATCCAAGAGTTCTAGCTGGACTAGTAACGTCTCTCGACGCTCATCGAGATTAAGTTCCTTATCAAGTTGTACTCTTAGGGAAGGAATCAAAATCTCATATGAAAGTACCGCCTCCATCCCATAAGTGAGAGCAAAAGGAGTTTGCCCTGTGGGAGTACGGACGGAGGTGCGATTAGCCCATAGAGCTTCGACTAACCTCACGGACTAATCAGAAAATTTGTGCGACTCGCATATTTTCTTAATGATTTTAAGAAGGGTTTTATTAGTGGCATCGGCTTGGCCGTTACCTTGTGGATAATATGGAGATGAATGATGCAATGCAATATTAAACTTCTTACAGAGGTCTTGGAGCTCTTGTGACACGAACTGCGGTCCGTTATCGGTGACGATGTCGCTTGGCACTCCAAACCGCGAGATAATGTTCTTCAAAATGAAGCGAAAAATTGTGGAAGCTTTGATTTCTGCGTATGCTTCGGCTTCAGCCCACTTGGTGAAATACTCAGTGATAGTAAGGATGAAGGACTTCTGCTTGATCTGAGAATTGGGATCACCCAGCGGGCCTACAATGTCAAAGGCCCGCATGGAGAATGGCCAAGGAGCAGAAAGAGGATGAAGGGATGAAGCGGAGCATGAATCTTATCAGCGTGAAGTTGGCACTGAATACACCCACAAACATGGGTGGAACAATCTTCTTCTAAGTTTGGCCAATAATAGCCCTGCGTACAAATTTTCTTTGCCAGCGCCTGACCATTAACATGCCCTCCACACTCACTTGAATGAGCTACTTCAACAACCTTCCAGGCCTCATCATTGTCTAAACATCTCATAAGAACTCCGTTAAGAGCAAGCCTATACAATTCTCCAGCAACAATTGTGTATCTAGAGGCGACCCTTCTGATGGCCTTACGCTGCTCTGCGTTAGCCGACTCCGGGAACGAACCATCCCTACAATACATCTCAATTTCATGGTACCAAGGCAACTCCTCTTCTTCCAAGATCTATTCCAATTCTTCTAGTGATACTTCTTTCAAATCTTCCTTCTCAGCCTTCTTCTCTACGGACTTCCTAAGGTTATCAAACCAGGGACCTTGAAGGGAAGGAGCGTCTAACCGCTGGACCATAATGGTCATAGTAGAACGACTGAGAGGAAAGGCCAGGGAAGGAGCAAGCGATGCAAGTGCATCGGAAAGAATGTTTTGAGATCGAAGAGTATGAATATAAATCAATTTGTGAAACTGCCTAGCCAAGAGAGCGACCAAGTCTTGATAGGGCTTGAGCTTCGGGTCACGGGTGCGATAGGTGGAAAGGACTTTGTGTAGCACCAGCTGAGAATCTCCTATAATGTTTAAATACCGCGTGCCCAAGAGATATCCGTGGTTTAATCTAGTGAGGAGAGCCTCATACTCGGCTATATTGTTGGTAACATAAAAAGAGATTTGATATGCAAATGAAATGGTTACTCCCTCCGGAGTGAGGAGAACATCGTTGATCCCTCGGCCTTGAGAATTAAGCACACCATCAAAGTGCAGGGACCAGAAGCGATGATGAGTGAGAACATCAAGGTGTTCATCAGGAAACTCGTCCTAGATGGAGTCAGTACAAGGAATAGGCAAATGGGCAAGATGTTCAGCGATGGCATAGCCCTTAACTGTCTTTTGGATGACGAAGGTGATGTCGAATTGGGAAAGGAAACTCTGCCAGTGAGCTAATCTGCCAGAGAGGACGGGCTTCTCCAAGAGATAACGAATTGGGTCCATTCTAGAGATTAACAAAACCTCATGGGCAAGGAAATAATGTTTCAGTTTCTGGGCTACCCAAACTAATGCTGCACAGGTCTTCTCCATGGCAGTGTATTTGGCCTCTACAAGGTTGAACAACCTAGAGCAGTAATAAGCTGCCCTTTCTCTCCCTTCGTCGTCCACTTGTGCTAGGACAGCTCATAGGGAGTCCTCAATGACAGAAATGTATAAGATTAAGGGTTTCCCAGGGACAGGGGGTTGCAGAACCGGGGGATTAGCCAAATAAACCTTTAGATCCTCATAGGCCTTCTGACATTCCTCATTCCATTCAAATTTAAGCGCCGCCTTAAGCACTTTTGAGAATGCTGAGATATAAATCTTCGAATGAACTGCAGACGTCCAATTAACCCTCGAAGTTCAGTGATGTTCTTTGGCGGGGGCATATCCATGACGGCCTTTGCCTTATTAGGATTGATCTGAATTCCCCGTTTGCTAACTATGAATCCTAACAGCTTCCTTGAGGACACTCTAAATACACATTTCTTTAGATTCATATTCAATTTGTACTCCCGAGCCCTTTGTAACACCTTGGCCAAAATAGCGGGGTGTTCTTCCTTCGACCTCGACTTCACCAGAATATCATCCACGTAGGCTTCCATATACACACACATCATATCGTGGAAGATTGCCATCATCGCCCTTTGATAAGTGGCGCCTGCATTCTTCAGGCCGAACGGCATGCCCACATAACAGTAAGTGCCCCAGGGCGTGGTGAACAAGGCCTTTTCTTGGTCTTCCGGAGCTAGACGGATTTGGTTATACCCAGAATAACCATCCATGAATGAGAGAGCTTCGTACCCGACGGTGTTATCCACTAACACATCGATATGAGGTAGCGAAAAATCATCTTTGGGACATGCCTTATTCAAATCCCTGAAATCAATACAAATCCTTACCTTTCCATCGTTTTTCATAACAGGGACTATATTCGCCACCCACTGAGGATAAAAGACGACCCGAATAAATCTGGCCTTATGTAATTTATCAACCTCTTCCTTCATCTTCAAGGCCATGTAGGGGTGAAATCTTCTTAGTTTTTGCTTCACGGGTCTTGCCCCTGGTTTAAGCACTAGTCGATGTTCCACCAAGGAGGGGTCAAGACCCGACATGTCCTCATAGGACCAGGTAAAGGAATAGCTATACTCCCTCAAAACTTTGACCAATTCTTCTTCAACCTGAGGAGGGAGGTTAGCAGAAATAAGAATGATCCTGGGGTCCTCTTCAGTTCCAAGATTTATTTCTTTTGTAGGCTCGTCCACTGCTGATGACGGCTCATCGAATCTCTTCAAACCTTGTGCGTACAAGTCAGCAGTGTCATCTACGCCGCTATCCTCATAATCCATCGTGTCTTTCTTATCCACGATCTCATAAACTCCTAGTCCGTTATCGCTCCACACCCCTTCTTTCTCCTCATCATCCTCGAGGGCGATGGTTGTTTCTACGAACTCCGGGCACTTAAGGAGGGCATGGCAGCGTTGGGCGAGATCCTGGAGGAACCTATCAGGGATAGATTTGGAGTGACGCGTCATCGGGCGCGTCTCAATCGTGGAAGGGCTAGAAACCTTAGAATATGAACCTACTTTAACAGACTCTGCTATTCTAGGAGACTCGACAGATCCTAATTCTAGCCTAAGAGAGACAAGATCAAGCAAGCCTAAGGGAAGGGAATCAGGGGCCTCGTGCCCCTGGGAGGAGGATAAATCAAGAACAACATTATCCTCAATTGAAATCTCCGTTTTAAAATTGGCATTTTTTTGGGAGACTAGTAGAGAGCACGCAACAGGATGAAGCAGAAGGGGAAGGAGGAGGAGGAAGTGTTAGAGGATAGAGAGATGGAAAAAGGATATCGAAGAAGGGGTCAGAAGAGGAAAACCATATGCTGGAAAGATCAACTGGCGGGCAGCGCCCACACGGACAGTTGGTATTTCAAGCAATAGCGGATCAATCATGATGGGAGGTGAGCGGGGTACAAACTCCATCTTTCGAAAAAGGGAAATAAGGCGAGAATGAGACCAAGTAAAAGTAACAAGTGAGCTCCCCTCTTCCCGCGGGTGGTAAACTGGCTTTTCTCGCGAGTATTCCACAACCCGCACCTCCAATCTTACTGAACAATCTTCTTCATAAAATAGTTTTACAAAATCTTCATGGAAATCACTTATATCATCAACTGGCCCCTTTTGTGGCAACGACGGGCCAGAAACTGTACAGGCAGCATCTTCTTTCTGATCAGCACGGGGCGGTGTCTTCAAGGTACCAGGCTGTAACGGCCCCTTTACAAAGTGTTGGCGATAGTCCCAGGTCAATGGCCCTGAGTCTCCCAGAACTGACAATGAGGACTCTCGATATCCGAGGCCCCTCCTGTTCATCTTTCTACTCCTGGGAATCGGCTTAGTCCGCCCCTGCAGTTGAGCACTGAGACCCATGCCGGGCTGATAGCCTAGTTTTAATATCATATTCCAGCCCTTAGGATCTCTCATCTTGGGCTTCACCTTGATGTTTATTGGCGCAACGGCTAGCTTGCGTGGCACATAGGTCCACAGAAAGTCAAGGTCCATTACAGAGATGACAGGCTTGTTGCTTGGCCAGAGTGTTGGCAGTATATTGTTGGAAATGGCCTCGACTGTCTGGATTGTGGATATGCTCTTGACCTTTACCACCCGCCCTTGAAATGGGAATTTAAGGCACTGGTGGGCGGTAGATGGCACATCATGGAGGTTGTCAATCCACGGATGACCTAGAATAGCCTTGAACATTGGGTCAATGTCCAATACATAAAATTCAACGGGCATCGTCAGCGGCCCGAGCTCAGCTTGAATAGTTATCACCCCGTGGCATGCCCTCCTTGAGTTATCGTAAGCTGTAATGGTAGTCGGAGTGGGCCTCAACATATCTTCAGAGATATTACATGCGCGCATGGTGCTAAGGGGACAAACATTAATGGAGGCTCCTGTGTCCACCAAAGCCGCATCAATGGTCACCTTATTCAAGGTGATGGAGGTGTAGAGCGGCATTTGGCATGCCTCAGAAGGTGCCAATTCGGACTTAGAAAAAGAAATGGCCAGCCCCTTAGTGATTGTGGCCAAAGCCGATGGTAGACTGTCTACTGCCATATCCTCGTTCACCGGGACTTTCTGCAAGAAATCCCGTAAAGCATCTTGATGTAACTTGGACCTCTTAATCAACTCAAGCACTGAGATCTTGGCCGGCATCCGATTCAAGTGGTGTAACAGGTCATACTGCGTGCCTAGTAACGGGTCCACCTCTTCCTGGTCAACAGCCTGCGACGTAAATTGGGAATTGGGTGCAGGTGCACCAGTGGTAGGATAGTTTCGGTGAAATAAACGCCCGCTCCGGAGAGCAAGGTTTTGTGCCGGCACGGCGTCGGATGGACTCATGGCGGGTGGTTTGATGGGCCCAACAGGGTGAACAAGGGGGGTAGAAGTAGAGGTTGCGGGCAATATGGGGGTGATGACGGGAGAGGAAGGCTTAACGGGCGCCGTCGGGAAGATGATGGGTGAAGGGTTAAGCGAAGGGGTGGTAATTGTTGCATCCCTACGGTTTTGATGATGTCTCACACTATAAATCAATCTGTCTATTTCTAGATCAATTCATGCTTCATCATTTAGGATAGTGCAGTTCATGTGGCTATCAGTGCATCACTTAGCAAGTCCATACATCACTGCACATGCCTTCCATCAAGTCTGTACAGCGAGAGTGGCCTTCATTCATGTGCATAGTCCAAGCATTCTCATAAAGTCTACACATTGGCATATGCACACACACACACACAGCATAGTCTGGACAGAAGTGGGTCGAGCCCCCCTTCCAGATGGGTCGACTCCCTCAAGATTCTCAAGTCTGTACATTGCCCTCATGAATACACTGCATTGTCAAGTTTGCACATCGGTTTCCAAGTCTGTACATCCATCGTCTCATGCTGTGTCTCATCTCAAGTCTATACATTCACATGTAGGCAAAGTCTGCACACTGCCAAAGTCTGAACATCCACCGTCTCTTTCAGCGTCTCACACTTGCAAGTCTATACATTGCCTTTGGGCATCCAAGTCTATACATTGGCAGCACTGTGCAAGTCTATACATTGGCAGCGTGTCTGTGTTTCAAGCCATTCGTCAAGTCTATACATTGGCTTCGGTTCTTCAAGTCTGTACATTGGCCTCAAGCTTCACAAGTCTACACATTGTCTTCATGGCATCGCAAGTCTATACAGCCTGCATGCCTCATAACGCCAAGTCTATACATCGTGGGCTTCGGTTCTTCAAGTCTGTACATCCTTCAAGGGCCAAGTGTATACATCGTTTACAGCACACACGTTCAAAGTCTGAAGTCTGTACAGCCTTGGCATGTGCTTCGTAAAGTCTATACAACGCTCAAAGTCTGTACAGCATGCTTTGTCGTTCAAAGTACAAAGTCTATACATAGCAGTGTTCAAGCTTACAAAAGTCTGTACATTCCCTTCTATAATGTTCATACATCAATTGTCAAGTTTGTACAGCGTTCGCTTAAGTCCATACAGTAGTGTCTATACATTGGCTTGCTACTTCATGCGTTTGCTAGTCTATACAGCACATCATGTCTATACATTCTTTTGAGCTCGAAATCTGACGCCCACCAGAAGTGGCGTCACTTCTGAAATAAACGCCTAGGAAAGAGGCGTCTTTTTCCATTGTGCATACTTTGATAGACGCAGAGTCTATACATCTCCCACGGCAAGCATAACATGTCTGAACATCGGTTGCACAGCAACTAAGTATATACATTGTGTTGCATTGCATGCATTACCTAAAGTCTAAACATTGCTAGTGTAACTCAAGCCTTTACATCAAAGTCTATACACTGGTTATGCTTGTGCATCACAAAGTCTGCACACTGCTGTCCTTTGTTTTCATGTCTATACATTCGATTGCTTCATGAATTACACTGAAGTCTACACATTCCCCTCTGTTATGTTAATGCAACATTCTGCAAGTCTATACACTAAGGTTGCATGAAGGCTTTCAAGTCTATACACTAAGGTCACTGAAAGGTTTTCAAGTCTATACATTCTGACGTTGTATATACTTGCCTATATGCTGTTCTAAAGTCTATACACGCCTTGTGAAAAGCTTGAACTGAACTAATTCGATACATTCCTTTTGTCTCTGCCTGCAGAATGTTTCAAGCTGATGATTGGACACGTCATCCGAGGTGGTATCTGGCACGTGATCCGAGGTGCTCTCTGGGCGGGAACCTGAAGGACACACGCCCAACATCTCCTATATATATGGAGCATCTTCTTTCAGTAGAAGCTTGATCGTGAAAGAAAGAGCAGAAGGCATTCTTGTGAGGCTGCACGATCCAGAAAAGAGAGAGAGCAGAGAATTCCATTTCATCCAGATCTGAGAGAAATATATTTGAGAGAGAGAGAGAGCAGTGTCTGTGGTTTGAAGAATTGCTTCTTCGGAAGCTACATTGTTTCCTATTTTTAGAGAGGATTTTTGTGCTTTGATTTTCGTGTTTTCATTTTTTCATTTCATCTTCCTTATCGAATATTGTTACCCTCCTGTGATCGGAGGAAGGGAGGATTGATCCTCCAGTTTGCAAGTGACAGGGAGTCACTTGTGGGTTCCCTCCTGGGTGGAGGAAGAGAGACCTCGGTCTCTAGTTTGCTAGTGACTGTTGTCACTGGTTGTATCCCTCCGGTGTGGAGGAAGAGGGGAGGTTGTTCCCCTGGTCAAGCTGTGTGGCAGCATTGTGTTCGCAGACTGAGTCTGCAGTTTCTAGCCGTGGCTAGTGGAAGCGTCACTCTAGTTGGAGTGAGGGGTGGATGTAGATTGTGGACTACAATCGAACCACCTTAAAAATTCTTGTCTCCTCTGTGGTTTGCTGCTATCGTTTGTGCTCTCCATCTGTTTGGCATTGTGTTTGACTGTGGACAGCTCGTTCAATCGCTCTTACTTCTTCTGTCTTGGTGATTGACTGCGTTAGCAATACTCTTTGTGCTATTTCTGAAGGGTTGTAAACCGTCGAACTAATATTCCGCTGAAGTTTTTTAAAATCGGGAGTGATCTATTCATCCCCCCCTTCTATATCACTCTTCGCTGCGCTAACATTTGGTATCAGAGCAGGTTTGCATCATGTGGGCAAACGGTCAGGGAAATGCTAATGGTCCTCGAAGTTTCATGCCTGAAGGTCAATCCATTAGTCGCCCCCCATTCTTCGATGGTAATAACTATCTCTTTTGGAAAAACAGGATGGTGGAGTTCATCAGGGCACAGAGCCACAAGCTGTGGAGGGTAATCACAACTGGGCCGTATGATCTGCCACCGAACGAGGACGCGTGGACAGATGATCATGTCAAGCTATCTTCACTCAACTGGACGGCGCTGAACATCATCCAGTGTGCTGTTCACCCAGATGAATATGCCCGCATATCTGCCTACAAGACTACCAAGCGAATGTGGGACGAGCTGCAACTAATCTACGAAGGTACAGCTCAAGTGAGAGCCTCGAAGATAAATCTCTACACCTCTGAATATGAATTGTTTAAGATGAAACCAGAGGAGAACATTACTGAAATGTATGCCAGGTTGTCCTTGATCACGAATACTCTTAAGGGGTTAGGGAAAGAGCTAGCTGAGGCAGATATAGTTAGGAAAATTCTTAGATCCCTATCCCCAGCATGGCACACTAAGGCCATCGTGATTGAAGAGTCAAAGGATCTGACGACTTTGACAGTGAATGAACTCATAGGATCCCTCATGACCTATGAGATGAATTTCAAAGGAGGTGGTGAAGGAAGTGACAGGAAGGCTTGGAATGTAGCTCTCAAGGCATCCCGTAACAAGAGTAGCAGTAGCAGCAGCAGCAGCAGTAGCAGTAGCAGTGAGTCCGATGGTTTTTCTGATCTTGACCAGAAGGAGCAGGCAATGCTCACTCGACAGTTCAGTAAATTTTTAAGGAAAAGGGGAAGACCTTTAGAAGGAAGAAACCATACTCCTTTAGTAAGAATGTTGAATCTAGCAATCATAAGGACAGAAATAATAAGAGACTGACTTGTTTTCATTGTAACAAACAGGGACACATGAAAGGGGAATGCCCATATCTCTAGAAGAAGGGTCCCTACTTTCAGAAGAAGAGCTCAAAGGTGCAGAAAAAGAAGAAGCCACAGGCAATGGTCTGCACGTGGAGCGAGGAGGAAGAAGATCTGGAAAGCACTTCCTCAGAAGAGTATGAAGAAGGAATTTGCCTTATGGCAAATAGCGAAGAGGAGGTAACCAATGTCTTTGAAAATTTTTCTATTGATGACTGGAAAGATGCCTATGCTGAATTATTAGATAAGTTCAATTCTCTCAGTAAAGAGCATAGGGTCCTCAAGAGAAAATTCAATACGAATATTGAAGAACTAACCCAAATCAATGAGGAAAGACTGACATTAAAGAAAGAGTTAGAAGAAATGACATCCTTGAGAAAAGAAAATGAAAAACACAAGGTAGAATACCAGGAGAGTCAAACCCAGCTCAATGAACTCAAAATGAAAATGGAAGAAAGCCTGAAAGAAAATAGAGTAACCTCAGAGAAGTATGAAGCTGTTAAGAAAGTGAATGCTGAACTCTTAAAAAACTCCGAGTCTCTGCAAAAAGAGCTGGAAGACAAACAGAAAGTTTTGGAAAAGTTTGTGCAAGGAAAAACTAGTCTGGATGCTATACTAGGGACTAGGGTTAACTTCAATAAGGAGGGTCTAGGCTATGACCCAACTAACAAGAGACCCCTACAATTCAAAACCATCACCTTCTGCCCAGAGAAGGGAAAAGAGAAGCTGGACACACCATCCAGCTCAAACAGCAGTCAAGGAGCTCAATGTCAGAAAGAAACTTTAAAAACCAGTGCTGGTCAACCATTTAAAATGAGAATGAATTTTGTGAAGAACTTCACTAAGCCCACTCATCAGAATATAGATGGTAAATGGACCAAGCAAATGGATCAGGATACAAAATGGAATTACTACAAACAGACGGGTCCAAACAGAAACTACTGGAGAAACAACTATCATTCTCAAAAATCTGTTAATCAACAAGCTTATAGGAGATATCCTAGGAATCGGAAGCCAAATGAATAGAATAGAACTTATTTCTCCAGACCAGCTGGACAGAACCCCGGCTATAATTTCAACAAATCAGAAGTAAAGGTGCCAGAGAAAACCATGCTGAAGCAAATCTGGATACCTAAACATTTGATTAGAGATTTGAATAATGTCCTTGGACCCAACTCATCTTGGGTTCCAAATCACTTTGCTTGATGTTATTTATGTAGGTCGGCCTGGCAGTTGAAGACAACAAGTGGTACCTCGACAGTGGCTGCTCCAGGCACATGACATGAGACCGATCCAAGTTCAGCAAGATAGAGATGAAGGTAGGGGGTCTGGTCAAGTTTGGAGGAAAGAACAGAGGTAAGATAATTGGAGTTGGCACAGTAGGTAAGTCTTCCACAAACTCCATTGAAAAAGTTCTACTTGTGGAAGGTCTTCAACACAACCTGATCAGCATTAGTCAGTTATGTGACAAGGGTCATAGGGTTGTGTTTGATGATAGTTCATGCAAAATCCTTGAAATAAATTCTGATGTGGTTAAATTTGTAGCCAACAAGATTAATAATGTCTACATGGTAGACTTAGATGCAGAATCTGAATCAAATCTTTGTTTATCTGCTAATTCTAAAAATGATGCTTTTGAATGGCATAGACGTCTAGGTCATGCTAGCTTCTCTACTTTAAATAAATTGGTCAAGCATGATTTAGTTAGAGGCATGCCTAGAATTAAATTCAATTCTATTTCAAAATCATGTGATGCCTGTGCTCTAGGCAAACAGACCAGGAATTCTTTCAAGCTAAGATCTGAGCCATTGTCCACTAGACCAATGGAACTTCTCCATATGGACCTCTTTGGTCCCACTAGAACTCAGAGTCTTAATAGGAATAGGTTTGGCTATGTGATTGTTGATGACCATTCTAGATATTCATGGATCTTTTTCTTAGCCAATAAAAGTGATGCTTTTCAAAAGTTTAATCAGTTTTTCAATAAGGTCAAACAAGAAGGAAAACACAAAATTTGCTCTATTCAATCTGACCATGGAGGTGAGTTTGAAAACTCCATGTTTTCTGATCTTTGTGAAAGAGAGGGACTAACACACAGGTTTTCTTCTCCCAGGACACCTGAACAGAATGGAATTGTGGAGAGAAGAAATAGAACTATTGTGGAGATGGCCCGAACCATGCTGATTGAAAGTCAATTACCAAGGAGGTTTTGGGCAGAGGCGGCCAATACAGCAACTTACATAATCAACAGGGCCATGGTAAGACCCATTCACAAGAAAACACCATATGAGCTACTAAAAGGTAAGAAACCAAACTTGTTTCATTTCAGAATTTTTGGAGCTAAATGCTTTATTCATAACAATGACAAGAAAGATTTAGATAAGTTTGAAGCTAAAAGCTCCCCTGGAATATTCTTAGGATACTCTGAAGTGTCTAGGGCATATAGGGTCTTTAACAAAACAGACCAGAAGGTTGAAGAGTCTCCACACATCATTTTTAGTGAAAAGAAAGGTGTTTCTAACATTAAAAATTTTGACAGGGATTCCAATCATGATGGGGAATTCCTAGAAGACCGAGAAGAAGAAAAGACTCAGCCGAGTGGAACATCAAATCTTCCCAACCAGGAAGAGCCAAGAGAAACAGGTGAGTCTTCAATAAATGTTAGATTTCTTAAAGACCATCCGATAGATAATGTCATAGGCAACCCTGAAGATCCTCTTCGGACTAGGTCTCATTTTAGGAATGTGAATAATGATGATCTAATTGCTTTAGTCTCACAAATTGAACCCAAATCTGTAGAAGAGGCCTTGGCTGATCAAGCTTGGGTCAATGCTATGAGTGAGGAATTAGGTCAGTTCGAAAGAAATAATGTCTGGGAGCTTGTCCTAAGACCAGATAGTGTTAATATCATAGAAACAAAGTGGGTGTTCAAAAATAAAATGAATGAAGATGGAATTATTTCCAGGAATAAGGCCAGACTAGTAGCCAAGGGCTACTGTCAGGAATTTGGTGTAGACTTCGATGAATCCTATGCACCTGTTGCTAGGATGGAGGCAATAAGAATATTGCTAGCATTTGCATGCTCTAAGGACATAAAACTCCAGCAAATGGATGTGAAGAGTGCCTTTTTGAATGGCATCATCAAGGAAGAAGTGTTTGTTGAACAACCCCCAGGTTTTCAGTTTTCTCCTCAATCTAACCAAGTTTTCAGGTTAAACAAAGCCTTGTATGATCTAAAGTAAGCCCCTCGAGCTTGGTATGAAAGACTGACTGAATTTCTGATCAACAAGGGCTACAAGAGAGGTAACGTTGATCAAACCTTATTTACCAAGAGTACAAATACCGATCTCATCATAGCTCAGGTATATGTAGATGACATTGTGTTTGGATCAACTAGCTATGAATTATGTGCTGAATTCTCTAAAATGATGTCTGCTGAATTTGAGATGAGTTTGGTAGGTGAGCTAAAATATTTTCTTGGCTTACAGATACAACAATTAGAGGATGGATGCTTCATCAACCAGACCAAATACATAATGGAACTATTCAAGAGGTTTGGTATGATCAACCTGAAGCATATAACAACACCTATGAGTACCAACACCTCACTGGATGCTGATGAGATAGGTAAATAAGTAAATGCCAAACTCTATCAAGGTATGATTGGTTCTTTACTCTACTTGACAGCTTCTAGACCTGATATACAGTTCATTGTAGGTATGTGTGCAAGGTATCAGTCTAGACCCACTGAATTACATTTAGCTGCAGTGAAAAGAATTTTTAGATATTTGTCAGCTACACCCTCACTTGGTCTATGGTTTCCTGCTACACACTCACTAGATTTAATTGCATACACAGATGCAGATTATGCAGGATGTAAACTAGACCGAAAAAGCACTAGTGGTCACTGTGAATTTTTAGGTGGGTGTTTAGTCTCTTGGGAATCCAAGAAACAACACTCTGTGGCCCTCTCCACTGCAGAGGCTGAATATGTGGCGACAGGGAGCTGTGGTACACAAGTCATATGGATTAAATACCAGCTTCAGGACTACCAAGTAGACCTGGGGTGCACACCTATCTATTGTGATAATACCAGTGCCATCAATCTTGCCAAGAATCCTGTTTTGCATTCACGCACCAAACACATAGAGATAAGGCATCATTTCATAAGAGATGAGGTTTCTAAGAATAATTTTGAACTGATTCATGTAGGCACTGATAATCAGATTGCATACATCTTCACTAAACCTCTGGATAATGAAAAATTCACTACACTGAGAAGAGAATTAGGCTTATACAAATTGTCTTAAATGTGAAGTATGTTCTTTTTGTGAGGGGGAGTTCTGTATGTCTGATGGTTAGCTTTTTGTAATGCTATGTTTGAGGGGGAGCTGGTTGAGCTATGAAAGGGAGAGTTCTTTGACAGATTCAAAAAAAAAATTGACCAGATGTGTGTCATTGCTGGTTTTCATGACTGATCTTGTGTGGTTCTCTTAGACAGTAGAATCTCACTAATCTCTTAAGTCTATAAGTCTGTGATACTAAAGTCCAGCAAGAATCTTCCCTCTGGTTGTCTATCAGAGATCTGAATTAATTGTTAAAGTTTATCTTCCTACATTGTCAGTGATTACAGTTCAGGCCAAAACCTGTATGTCTTGATATCTGACCAAAACAACTAGAAATCTAGACTTCAAGATTCACTTCAAGAAATAGTCCTTCTGGTATTATTTTCAATCATTCCATCTTCTCTACACAAGGGTAATCTGAATTAACAAAGGTCTTGATTTGTTCACTGAGAAACTGGGAGCTTCATCAATGAAATAAAGTTTTCTCCTATGTCATGAGGTGTCAAATGCTTAAAAAGAATGAAAAGACATGACAGAGCAATGGTGGCTAGCTGGTGAGTAACTGGGGACTCTGGCCTCTAATCTCTGGCCTCTAATCAAGGTGTTTCTTCATGTCAAAAGTCACAGTTACTAACTCTGTTCCTTTAAAAAAAAGGAGGTAATGAGGTACTTACACTGAGTAACTGGGGATTCAGGCCTCTAATCAAGGTGTCTCCCTAATGTCAAAAGAGTGAATTACCAACTTACTCATTGGTCTTCTTGAAAATCATCTGAAAAATCCCTTGTAGTTATGCAACTAATGGATTGCTTGTCCTCAATACCTTGAGAACACCTTCTCTGATTTTGTCTCTTGTTGTCTTTTGGGATAGTTGCCTGTTCAGCTAAATCATGCCATACTTGTTAACTCCTGCTCTAAATCATACACTATGTATGTTGATAAACTTTTCTATCATCTATTTCTCTACTGTTTACTGGAGTTCAAGAATCTTCACTTGAGTTTAGCACCTCACTTATTCTCTTAAGATTTGCTCGTGCCTTTCTACACTAAGATGTTAACTGTACTTCTTCCTCATGTCTCCAGCACTTTCATATATTCTGCATTTCCTTTTGCTGATGTCAAAGGGGGAGAGAGGTTTTGCAATATCTGTAAGTCATGAATTGCCATGAGTTTAGGGGGAGTTATTGTTCATGACCTGTGGGGGAGAATGAAATATCTGAGAGTGAGTTGTGGGGAGTGGTTTTGGAGAAAGAAGTGTTTCAGCAGGTTGTTTAATTTGTCTGTATGAGCTTGCCTTGAATTTGCTTTGATTGTTAAAGCTGCAGTTGATTTTCTTTAAGCCTTGATATTGCTTGATTCATAGTGTTGCCATCATCAAAAAGGGGGAGATTGTTGCATCCCTACGGTTTTGATGATGTCTCACACTATAAATTAATCTGTCTATTTCTAGATCAATTCATGCTTCATCATTTAGGACAGTGCAGTTCATGTGGCTATCAGTGCATCACTTAGCAAGTCCATACATCACTGCACATGCCTTCCATCAAGTCTGTACAGCGAGAGTGGCCTTCATTCATGTGCATAGTCCAAGCATTCTCATAAAGTCTATACATTGGCATATGCACACACACACACACACAGAGAGCATAGTCTGGACAGAAGTGGGTCGAGCCCCCCTTCCAGATGGGTCGACTCCCTCAAGATTCTCAAGTCTGTACATTGCCCTCATGAATACACAGCATTGTCAAGTCTGCACATCGGTTTCCAAGTCTGTACATTCATCGTCTCATGCTGTGTCTTATCTCAAGTCTATACATTCACATGTAGGCAAAGTCTGCACACTGCCAAAGTCTGAACATCCACCGTCTCTTTCAGAGTCTCACACTTGCAAGTCTATACATTGCCTTTGGGCATCCAAGTCTATACATTGGCAGCACTGTGCAAGTCTATACATTGGCAGCGTGTTTGTGTTTCATGCCATTCGTCAAGTCTATACATTGGCTTCGGTTCTTCAAGTCTGTACATTGGCCTCAAGCTTCACAAGTCTACACATTATCCTCATGGCATCGTAAGTCTATATAGCCTGCATGCCTCATAATGCCAAGTCTATACATCGTGGGCTTCGGTTCTTCAAGTCTGTACATCCTTCAAGGGCCAAGTGTATACATCGTTCACAACACACACGTTCAAAGTCTGAAGTCTGTACAGCCTTGGCATGTGCTTCGTAAAGTCTATACAATGCTCAAAGTCTGTACAGCATGCTTTTTCGTTCAAAGTACAAAGTCTATACATAGCAGTGTTCAAGCTTACAAAAGTATGTACATTCCCTTCTGTAATGTTCATACATCAATTGTCAAGTTTGTACAGCATTCGCTTAAAGTCCATACATCAGTGTCTATACATTGGCTTGCTACTTCATGCGTTTGCTAGTCTATACAGCCACATCATGTCTATACATTCTTTTGAGCTCGAAATTTGACACCCACCAGAAGTGGCGTCACTTCTGAAATAAACGCCTAGGAAAGAGGCGTCTTTTTCCATTGTGCATACTTTGATAGACGCAGAGTCTATACATCTCCCACAGCAAGCATAACATGTCTGAACATCGGTTGCACAGCAACTAAGTATATACATTGTGTTGCATTGCATGCATTACCTAAAGTCCAAATATTGCTAGTGTAACTCAAGCCTTTACATCAAAGTCTATACACTGGTTATGCTTGTGCATCACAAAGTCTGCACACTGCTGTCCTTTGTTTTCATGTCTATACATTCGATTGCTTCATGAATTACACTGAAGTCTACACATTCCCCTCTGTTATGTTAATGCAACATTCTGCAAGTCTATACACTAAGGTCGCATGAAGACTTTCAAGTCTATACACTAAGGTTGCTGAAAGGTTTTCAAGTCTATACATTCTGACATTGTATATACTTGCCTATATGCTGTTCTAAAGTCTATGTGAAAAGCTTGAACTGAACTAATTCGATACATTCCTTTTGTCTCTGCCTGCAGAATGTTTCAAGCTGATGATTGGACACGTCATCCGAGGTGGTATCTGGCACGTGATCTGAGGTGCTCTCTGGGCGGGAACCTGAAGGACACACGCCCAACATCTCCTATATATATGGAGCATCTTCTTTCAGTAGAAGCTTGATCGTGAAAGAAAGAGCAGAAGGCATTATTGTGAGGCTGCACGATCCAGAAAAGAGAGAGAGCAGAGAATTCCATTTCATCCAGATCTGAGAGAAATATATTTGAGAGAGAGAGAGCAGTGTCTGTGATTTGAAGAATTGCTTCTTCGGAAGCTACATTGTTTCCTATTTTCAGAGAGGATTTTTGTGCTTTGATTTTCATGTTTTCATTTTTTCATTTCATCTTCCTTATCAAATATTGTTACCCTCCTGTGATCGGAGGGAGGGAGGATTGATCCTCCAGTTTGCAAGTGACAGGGAGTCGCTTGTGGGTTCCCTCCTGGGTGGAGGAAGAGAGACCTCGGTCTCTAGTTTACTAGTGACTGTTGTCACTGGTTGTATCCCTCCGGTGTGGAGGAAGAGGGGAGGCTGTTCCCCTGGTCAAGCTGTGTGGCAGCATTGTGTTCGCAGACTGAGTCTGCAGTTTCTAGCCGTGGCTAGTGGAAGCGTCACTCTAGTTGGAGTGAGGGGTGGATGTAGATTGTGGACTACAATCGAACCACCTTAAAAATTCTTGTCTCCTCTGTGGTTTGTTGCTATCGTTTGCTCTCCATCTGCTTGGCATTGTGTTTGACTGTGGACAGCTCGTTCAATCGCTCTTACTTCTTCTGTCTTGGTTATTGACTGCGTTAGCAATACTCTTTGTGCTATTTCTGAAGGGTTGTAAACCGTCGAACTAATATTCCACTGAAGTTTTTTAAAATCGGGAGTGATCTATTCATCCCCCCCTTCTATATCACTCTTCGCTGCGCTAACAGTAATGGAGGGTGTATTGGGTGCTGGCGCGGAGATGGGTGAAATGTTGGGTGATGCGGTGGGTAGAATAAGGGGTTTTGGAGGAATGGTGGCTGTGGCGGAGGTCACGGTGGTGGGTTGAAGGATAATGGGTGTAGAAGGGGAAGGGAATGGGCGATAGGTATGGTGGAGGGCCATGAGTTGAGCTAACATATCATCATCATAAGACCACCCAGTGTTGGGAGCTGGGTAGTGAACAATATTGACCTGAGCCTGTCACGCCCCGATGCGGAATATCGAAGCACGACAGGGGAGAAAACCCCTCACTCAATCAAGACTAGAAATTCTAATTACATCACTTGATATAAAAATCTCCACTATAAAATTTCAATTTTTACAACTCTTCCAAAATTTCAAGGACAACAATAACTCTCAAGCAAATTACAAGAATACTCTTATAATAAGATAACTCTCAATTCTAAACTAAGAAACTGGGTCCACTATGACATCTTGGTACACTCCAACACTCTTGCCCATGCCTGCAAGCTATCCTCGAGACAACCTGAAAAATATTAATTAACATTGAATGAGCATAAAACTCAGTAGGAATTACATCTCAAGCTCTAACAATCTTTAAGTCGATTACAAGTTCATGTGGTATAATGATGCATGTTGGATCAAGCAAGAATATCAAGAATTGTATTAAAGGAATATCACAAGAATTTTAATGAGATGTATCAATAAGAAAATTGCAAGTAATTTGCGAGTAATTGGACAAGTACTTCCCAAGGATACCGTATTCAAGCAAGTATTCAAGAATTTAACATTCGAGTATTCAAGTAAGTATTTCAAGCTCAAGTAATATCAAGTAGTACAATGGAATTGGCTATTTCATTCAATACATTCAAGCAAGTAATTGCCCTTTTTCGGACTAAACCATTCATATCAAGTAAGTCAAGCATGTCACAAGAGAGGAAGTGGGAATGTCTCAAGTCAAGCAAGTACTTCGGTGCAATGCCAGACACCGTGGTCAATAAACTCCCATGGGCACAAGTACCTTCGGGTGCTCCTCCCAGGACCAGACCGGGCCCTATACGCACAGCATTTCATGTATACTTTTGACATCCACTCTCATTTATATAGCTAATATAGAATTCCAAGAGTTTACACATGGTAGGAATGTAAGGTAGATTTTTCAGGAACAGATTTCAAGGACAAATGCATGTAAATGATGATATGATGACTTAATCTTAAGAAGAGGGCAAAAAGTCATGTATAGAAAGTCAACACTACTGTTGGTCAAAGTCAACGCTACTGGTTAAAGGTGTCAACCGATCAAGGTCGGGCAGCATTTTTTCTTATGCAAAACGAGGTCGATGCATATCACTATTCATGCATATTGAAGTCTATGCATGTTACTATTCGTGCCTATAGAAAGTCTATACAATTCACTATTCATGCCTATAGAAAGTATGTACAATTCATAGAAGTCTGTACAATTCACTGTTCACGTCCGTGCGTGTTGTAGGATGAAGTCTGTGCATATTTCTATTCATGCCTTTGGAAAGTCTGTATAATTCACTATTCATGCCTATAGAAAGTCTGTACAATTCACTGTTCATGCCTATAGAAAATCTGTGCGTGTTACTATTCGTGCCTATAGAAAGTCTGTACAATTCACTATTCATGCCTATAGAAAGTCTGTACAATTCACTATTCATGCCTATAGAAAGTCTGTACATGTTACTATTCATGCCTATAGAAAGTCTATACATGTTACTATTCATGCCTATAGAAAGTCCGTGTATGTTACTATTCATACCTATAAAAAGTCCGTGCATATTACTACTCATGCCTATAAAAAGTCCGTGCACGTTACTATTCACGCGCAGAGAACGTCCGTGCAGATTTTTCTTGTGCATACTAAGGTCCGTACATACGCTACAAGGTCGGTGCGTGTTGCAGGACGAAGTCTGTACAATTCACTATTCACGTCCGTGCGTGTTGCAGGACGAAGTCTGTGCAATTCACTGTTCACGTCCGTGCATACGCTAAGGTCAGTACGTGTTGCAGGACGAAGTTTGTACAATCCACCATTTACGTCCGTGCGTGTTTTAGTTGGCAAGGGTCAAAGTCGGTGCAAGATACTGTACGAGTCGGTGCATCTTTTGCTTAGCGTAGGTGTATGTCTACATAAAGTTTGTGCATATGCAGTTCAAGTCTGTGCATGTTTGCTAGATGCATACCAAGGTCTGTACAATGCATGATAAGGTCTGTGCAGGCTTTTGCTTGTGTAGGTATAGGTCTATATAAGGTCTGTGCATATGCAGACCAAGGTCCGTGCATGTTTGCTAGATGCATACCAAGGTCTGTACAATTCATGATAAGGTCCGTGCAGGCTTTTGCTTGCGTTGGTATAGGGCTATATAAGGTCTGTGTATATGCAGACCAAGGTCCGTGCATGTTTGCAGTGAGTGATCAAGTTTTGACCACGTGAATAGTAATGGTCAACAGTTGACTTTTACTATTCACCCAATTTCATTTTTAAGGCCAAAAATTTATTTGACAATTTTCTATGGTAGAGTAAATCAAGGTGATTAATGGGTAATAGTTAGATTTTTCTAATCATGTTTATCTTGTGAGATATTAATTTTTAAAGTGGGCCATGAATAGTATTTTTACTATTCGCTCAATTCCATTTTTTTTAGGTAAAATATTTACTTGATGATTTTCCATGGTAGAGTAAAATTTGAGGATTCTAAAATCATGATTATGCTGGACTTTCATGGTTCTATTCAATAGATATAATTTTTTTTGAATATGGTGGCTACTAATTACGTGATTTCACTGTTCATGATTTAGAACATTCACAGAATCAGGAATAGACACATAGATAGTCATGGAAAATTAGCAGAATTGCAAGGTCATGCTCATGGAACGATTTCAGAGTTTAGTTTCATAGGTGTTAATTTTTAAACATGGATCAATCTAATTGGGACATGTTAATGACAATTACACTACATGGGTACTTGACGGAGGATCTCCTCACGCAAGATTTAGTGTTTCAGATAGGCGTAGCCTAACCTTCCCACTAAGCCTTTTTATATACCCTTAAAAGACCAGATCTTGGCTATGACATGTTTAACTAGCATGCATGTGAACCTATTTTAATCACTAGTTAAGCCAGAACTTGAGAACACCTACCTCTTGGGTGCGGTTTCCTAGGTATGCCACGCCAAGCCCTTCACGCTCAGCAAGGCTTCTGCAGCAGGATACATTTCCTGCACGTGAAGAGAAACATTAGATCTCTCTTCTGCAGGTGGGCAGGTGGAGACAGAGAAGCAGTAGGAAAACCTTCTCTTTTGTGACCGAAAGACAGTGGGGGTCACCTACGGTTGATGGAGGGATGCGTTTATAGGAGAAGGAATAAACAACGGCTGGCTTGTCTTTCGGGAAAAAGACAGTGGGGTGGTGGCCCTCCTAAGGTCCATAAGGGTCCATTGCCAGGGAAAAAGAAGCAATCAATGCTTCAATCCATTGAGTCCATTGTCGGGTAAAAGGGGTCAGTTGCCAGCAAACAACGGCTGGCTTGTCAGGTGTGGGGTCTAAGGGAGATATATGTATTAGTATATCTATAGGTTTATAGTAGGGTGGTGGCCCTCCTGGAGATGAATGGCACCTTGGCCATCCCCCTTTGCTGCTTCTTCACGTGGTGGTGTCTAGGCATATGATAATGGTTGGTGGTATATACATATATATATTTATAGTTATTTGGATGGTGTCAAACCTTTAGGCCCTACATATATTTATTTGGCACAAAAAGGCAATGGTGGATGCAAGGAATCGAACCCTAGTCATTCATTTAGGTAACACATCACTTAACCAACTACACTAAGAAGTCACTTCATATGATAATTTCAATGGTGGTATATTTATACAATCGCCCTCAATGGGTATTCTAACTTCTTATTCAACCTTCCTATAAAGTTATCTAAAGTTTTTTATTTGTGCATTTTAGATCATTTTAAGGGAATAAAAGTGTGAAAATAATAACATTTCAATAAACTACAAAATTATTAAATGTCAATTTAAGTCTACATTAAGGGTGCAAATATTATAAAAAATGATAGTTTCACAATTAATTGATTTTCTTTAACTTTACATGCGATCTTACCAAATATATTTATACTTTCTCATTAAGACCCAACTCTTATTATATTTTTCATAAATTATTATTTCATTATCATTATTATTTAAAACCTATTCAATTACTTGACTTTTATTTAGTTAGATTCTCTTTTCATCTATTGCTTCTTGATTTAATCGAACCTAAAATCAATTACTCTATCTATACACCTCATTAATTTATTCTTCCCTCGCCCCCTTTTTTTCTATTTGTCTAAAACTTATCTAAAGTCTAATTATTTATGATAAGTTATTAGACTTGATTTACGACAATAATTCATATTTATCTTGTCTTTTTCTTATCCTTATTTCTTATAATTAGTTGGGGTGTTACAGAGCCAGTGCCGGCGGCTAAGGTTTGCGGAGCGGGCGGATGGTTGGGCATTGGATTCTGATGAATCCCCAATTCCTGCACAGGCTGCTGCTGCTGCGGTGGCTGCGGTTGCTGTGGCTACTGTGGCTGCGGCGTCGGCTGCTGTAGCTGAGATGGAAAATGCAATATCTCGACTGATCAACGGCCGGGTTCCAGTTCGGCCGTTCCGGAGGTAGCTGTAGAGCACCAATGGACATGAGGGCAGAGAAAATATTTGGCCGGGTTTCTGGCAAGGGAGGGTATTGGTTTCTCTTCGGACCTGGACGCGGGGGTGCATAGCCGTTAGGTGGAGGGACGTTATGGTATTGTGGCGGCTGTTGTGGCTACTGAGAAGCAGGAAAGGATGGTAGGACATTTTGTGGAGTGGGGAACTGAGGGTTGCGAGGAGGTTGCTGGAAACGGGGTGGAGCAGGTTGGTTGGTGGACTGGAAGTTGACGACTTGCACTTGCTCGTTGGGTTGGACCCCCTCGGTGACTAGCCCCTGGGGCTTTTTGGTGTACTTGGGCTTCTGGGGTTCAAAGAGGGTGTGGATAGGGGAATCCTTAAATTGGGTCTGGATGAACCTGGCCCTACTATACAACTGGTGCATGCTAGCAATGTCGTTCATGGCCAAAATGTTCCTGAAGGTAGGGGTGGCATTAGAAATTAGGAGCTTGACCTTCTCTTCCTCCAGAATGTGGACGGGCACACGGGCGGCCATCTGCCTCCATCTATCAGCATACGTGGCGAAATCTTCATCGGCCTTCATCTTCTCGGCCACTAGATCAGTGAATGAATATTCCGGGCCAACCTGGTCCTGAAATCTCTAAATGAATTTCTCCTTCACGACCTTAAAACTCTCTGCGACCTCCAAGGGGAATGCATAAAACCACTATAGGGCGACCCCATCCAACGAGCGGTGGAACAAATATGCCATGAGGTGATCATCGTACTGAAATTATGCCGACTCGTATAAAAAGTCCCTCACATGGATGTAAGAATTACCATTCCCATCGTACTTCTGATACGTGGGGAGCTCTAACTGAGGAGGGAAACGGATATTGTGAAAATTGGGAACAGGGACGTCAGCCAAGGACTGTGGGCTGACCCGCTTCTGAAGGAGGTCAATCTGTTACTGCATGGCAGCCCACTTGTCGAGGAGTTCCCGCTCTCGGGATGGAGGAGGCAAAGTAGAAGGAGCGGACCCGATGTGAGGGGCCGAAGGATAAGTGGGTGTAGAGGGAAGCCCATAAGAAGGATATTGGGCCAAGGAAGGACCCATACCCGCATAAGTCAAGTGGGTGGCCCCAGCCTGAGGGCGCAAGAAATCAACCGGGCGTACAAGGGCCTGCGACATTGGTGGAATGGACCCATAAGGGTCAACGTGAGGAGATGGAAGGAGCCAAGCTAGCCTTCCCTTTGTCAAGAACCTGATGGGCCTAGTTAGAGGACTGGCCCGCCTCTAAATTGGGAAAATGAAGAACCCTGGGCTAGACCGGGGTTAGATCAATTGGAAGAACCTTGGGCTGGACCGGGGTTCGATCAATTGGAACAACAGATGAAGCCCCGGGCAAGTTAACCATGGGCTGGGAGACAGAGGTAGCAGCAAGACCCTACGAAATAGAAGGAGGTGGGGCACTCGACCCCTGCAAAGTCTGATAAATGACCTGAAGCTGGGCCAGATCCAGCTGGGCCATCATTTGAAGGATCTGATCGGCGGAACCTTGAGTAGGAGTATTTGAAAGGGAGGGTTGATGATGGGGGCATCTCTCGCCCTTCACATTTTTTCACAGCTCTGATTGCTCGCCAACATGGTTCCATTGTGTCCGTCACACTTTTCTGAGTCAAGTCATGTAATTTTCATATTTTCTTTAAGTCATAACTATGTAATTTTCCTTTTATTTGAGTCGAGTACCTAGGTTAATGACTCATCTACCTAAGTTAAGTGTCATAGGGTTGATTAGTTTGGTTAATGGGTCCAATTATATGGGCTAGGCCCAGGGGCGCCCCCTTCCCCGTTGGTTATTTGTCATTAGTCCAAAATGCAGGGACTTATTGTAAAATATGGGTTCCCTATAAATTGGACCCCCATCTCCCCATTTTAAGCTAATGAATGAAGATCTATTATTGTGAGTCCATAAAATTGAGTTCATTTGGTGAGAAGCCATTAGAGAGGAGTGAGAAACTCCCCTCCCCTAGCACCTTTTTCTCTCCTCTCTCTCCCACCTACTTTCTCTCTCACCTCCCCTCATTCAATAGTCACCATAACTTCTCACAACACCTCTTTACTCCACCCCTAGTCCCAAGGGAGAACCCACCAATCTCCAAGCCACCCTCCAACCCCCAACCACCCACTACCCTTTCCCAAGCACCCTTCCATCTCCCCAAGGCTGAAGGGGTTCAAACCCTAGGCCAAATTTGAATCTCCCTCCCTTGCTAGCTACCCCTCACCCCTCCCCAACACCCCCTTCCTTCTCTGGTCGCCCTCCCCATTTCCCCTTGCTTCCCTTGGCCTTCCCACCCTCATACACACAACCCTACACCTTCATCCTATTCCCAGCTCGCAGGTAAAAGAGTACTAGAAACTTTCTGAGGTTGCCACATCATCACCAAGAAGCTTCAGAGGGCGTACCATATACCGTTGGAAGCGTCTCCCAATCCTCTTCACAACGGTGGTGGTCTCATCCCAGTCTAAGTTTGTGGTTGTCCAGGAGAGCCGACATCGCCGAACTGCGCATCATCCTCCTGACAGTCATCCAGAAGCAGAATGCAGAGGCTACCACGACCAGAGTTTTGAGCTTCTTGGAGCGGCGCTTGGCTGAAACATTCTCCTCCAAGTCCCCTAGCATCGCCAAGAAGCGGAGCGTCGTTTGAATCCTGAAGCACAAAGTTCTGAATTTCCTACCATTAGTGCGCAGGTCAGTCTGACTGAAGATAGATCCGACCCCCTCCCACTTCTCAAGCTCGCGGTCATCTTCGACCTCCGAAGGTATCCCCGCAGGTCTCCGCTCTAAGAAGGTTTGACAATGAATCAAATGACTCTGGCCTTGTCTGAATCAGAGCTCGGGAACAACCGTGGTGTCCTCGCCTTCCTGCTGCAGTGACACAGAAGCACCAGAATCAAAAGCCTGCAACCCTGTTCACGCCTTTGCCCCGACCGTCTTCGCCAACAAGAAAATCCCCAAAAATTCTGAAGACATCCTGGGTCAACCACGGATGTTTTGCCACTTGTTTCGTTGCAAACAGAGTTCGGGGAAGTCCGCAGCGGCGTCAACATCGACTGTCTATCTGCTGTTCTAGAGGGCTGGCAGAACCGACGATCTTCGTCCACTTCGGCTTCTAGCGTAGTTTTCCCCACCCCGCCTGGCCGACTGATCGCCCCTCCCTGCGTGGAGGTACATTTTGGTTGTAAAAACTAATCCCTACCCCTAGTCCAACCGCCTTGCAAGGGGCGTAGTGCATGTAAACTAAAATTTCAGGTTGAAGCTTCATCGGCGCGGCATGCGGGTAAGCCCACGCTTCCTCGCTCGCCTCGTCTCCGGCCGGGATCGGTGTCTTCACACCGATCAGGTGAGCTTCGGTTACCCCTTTGCTGGTTTCTTTCCATTGCTGGTTTAGTATTGCCGCTAGTGCTGTCGGACGGTAAGTGAGTGCCCGATCCCGAATTACTATTGTGTGAGTGACTACCGTGGGCGAGTTGTGGGAGAGCCATTACCTCCCACGCCCTCGGCATGCTGGCCGCGCCCGAGAGTGGGCATCCTAGGACCCTTAGGTGTTCAACCTTAAGCTAGCCAATCCCTGGAGCTGCGAGGTCCCGTCTCGGACCCTCACTACCATCACCAAGTTGCCTACGGGCACTAATGTGGGCTTAGCGGGAGAGTCCGCTCGAGTGAAGTTGCCAGTCCGTGAATCTTGTTTGCTTGCTAGGTCCGAGGGATTGATAGATTAGTTTCTAAATTCCTAAGGCTTCATCAAACATCCTAGGTCGTGTCACATCAAATTGGTATCAGAGTAAGTTCTAGACTTGTCTCTACTAAGTCTTGTCCTAGGGCCATTGCATTCATCACCCGTTCATTATGACCACTTCCTACTTAGCCTATTCACCATCCCTAGACCCATTAGCGGCTTTTGTGTTTGATGGATCCCACCCTAGTATATATCTAGAATGGGAGAGCTCCATAGACCGACATTTTGCGAGGTTCACTTTGTCAGGGCCGATGCAAGTCAACTATGTCAAGATTTTGCTTTGGCGCCAAGCTAGGAATGAATGGCAAAACATTGTAGGCTTAAGGGAAGTTAGAAGGCAAGAGCCCATCGACTCCTGGAATGAGATGAGGATCGAACTTAGGAAGATTTATGCTCCCCAACCCTTCCCTTTCCACTCGGAGAATCCTAGCCCGAGGAGCACTACCACTCCTCTAACCTTGACCGCCCAATCCAAACCCCCTCAACCAACCCATCTTTCACTCCCACCCCAAATCCTACTACAACCTATGCCCCCACTACTTCCCCTACCTACCCCAATCCAAGTCCACCCTTGCTCACCACCCCAGATGCACCAAGCACCTGCTATCACCAACCCATCCACCAAGGACTTTCCTTCCCCATTGGAGGTAGAAGTCGTGGCCCGCACACTTGACCACGTGGATACAAATGCCCATCCGGACCTTATTATTATCATAGAGGAAGCCCAAGCTCTCACCCATAAGGAAGAAGAGCCTCAATCTTCCCCCACCTCTCATGGCCTAGATCCTCAAGAGCCACAAGCCATCACACATGGCATCCTCACCGTAGATGAGACTATCCTACCATGGCTCAAGCAAAGTCCCACCCTTCCTACCTCGCCACCATACCTCTTACCCTTGGGATATCAATCCCAAATTGTGCCCACCTGGCCTCCCCATCTCACTTATGAAAACTTCTACTTTGTGGAAGACTTGGGAGACCTTGTGGATTTCCTACATTGGCAAGCCCACTTAACCAGCCTACTAGCCGTGGGACCATTGGAGCCTAGCGCCGTCCACCTTGAAAACCCCTCCATCGGTTCCATCACCTCCCTTTGCACAAGTGGGCATTGTATTAGTGAGATCCTCCTATTTCTTCCCTTGGAGGGAGAACCCATCCCGGTCTACTCCCCACCCCTTGAGATCCCAAGTACCTTGAACGGTCAACCCACTAGAGACCTTGGACCAACTACTTGGGAGGAGGATGACTCACCACCTTGTGAGGACCTTGAGGACATGGAGTACCTCTCTCTAGGTGACCATTATCATGATCCCTTCGATCCCTTCCAATGGGAGTCAAGGAACCCATGTGACCCAACCACCTTACTCACCACCCATTTTTTTCTACCCCAACCCACCACGTTTGACCCAATCCACCCCTTCCTAGACTCAAGGTACACCATGGGAGCCATGACTTTAGGCAAAATACACATAGGGATTAAGTAGGAGCCTCTCTCCAAGATGTCCACCTTCCTAGATCCCTTTGATCCTTTCACATGGAAGTTCAAAAGCCATCCCGCCACCCCACACATGGAAGTCATCCTTTGAATAGGAATGTATATGTCTTGGCACCTCCCACCACTTGGCATGATTAGTAAGTCGAGTCCTTTCATTCATGACACCTGTAGATTCTAAGAAAATCCACTTAGAACAATTAAAAAAAATAAAAATAAGCATGCACGAGGTGCTAATAAGGAGAGTGATCGCCAGAGACGCGAGGGCCTCAAAGGATATAAACAATAATAATCAAGGGAGGGATCGCGAATATAAATACCTCAAATGCGGGGAGATTGTGAGTGCTCCTTTCTCTTCCGATCGGCCGGCCGATGAAGAGAGTTATTCTTGTTGATTACCTGTCTGTGCGTTGGGTTTTGATATGCATTCGGGAGAAAGACTCGATGGGATGAAGCTTTGTACGCAGAGCTTTCTCCTTCAGCCAAGCAATCAGCAGCACCTCCCTGTAAAAAAAGGAAATCTCCTCCTTTCGACAGAGCCGCAGGTCTCTATTTATAGGGGAAAATAGAGTTTAAGTCCAACAACAATTGGGATAACTTAGTTTTAGCAAGAGATAAACATTGGAAAGAGTCCCTCCTGTCATGGAAAGCCATTCCGAAGTTAAAAGGGGCCCAAAACGAGGAAAGAAGGTGGTTCTGAGAAAATTCAGAATTCAACAAAAAAAGACGACCTGGAGCCGGTCGCTTCTTAAAATGACGCCCGCGGAGGAAACGTCGTTTTAAAAATTGACGACTTGCAAAGGGGCGTTATTTATAATTTAACACAAATCCCGGTCGGACCCAAACTCTCAAAATATAGTAATAAAAAAAACGACCGGCTTGGGGGCGTTAATTGAAAATAACGCCTTGCACAGGGGCGTTAATCAAAATGATAAAAAGCCAAAAAGAATGGACGACCGGGGATTCGGGCGTCAATTTAATTGACGTCCGATTCAAGGTCGTTAATTCAAAATATTCAAAATAGGGCCATTTTTCATTTCTCAATATTATTTTTCTATTTTTTAGGTCGAGGTGCATCTCAATGTGTTAATTCCAATTACTATTTTTTTCGTATTTTTCTGACACCAGAAAGACCACCAAATCACCTCTGGAAGAGGGTTTAAAAATAATATTAAAATATTCAAATTGAAAATGACGCCCTTGCATATGTCGTTATTTCCATTTTTTAATTTTTATTTTATTAAAAATCAAAATAACGTCCCTTGTTAAGTCATTAATTCATAAAAAATTCTGAAAAATCCTCAGAAAAATCCAGAAAAATTAGAAAATGAGTGGAATTGACACCTAATGGAAGTGGCGTCAATTTTCTTAATTATTTTCTTCAATTTTCTTAAAATGAAATGACGCCCCCCCTTATGCCGTTAATTCAGAAAAATTCATAAAAATAGAGAAAAATGTTCAGAAAATCCAGAAAAATAGGAAAAAATAAGAAAAGGGAGGGAAAAGGGAGAAATCTAAGAAAAGTGAGAAAAACCACTCAAACAAAGTTAATTTGAGGGTCAAATTGGGTTATTACAAGGTAATATGAGATGTACTCACGGTAACGTCAATTTTGGCGTGTCTACAGCTGCCCCGCCTTGGCGTCTGTTTTGCAAGGGAGCAGAGCGAACTGAAAAGTAGATGCCAAGGTGTGATGAGACACGCAATTAACATCACTTGATGAGAATTAAATCAAAAGCTCGAGATGAAGCAATCTCGGGAAATTCAATGAAATCAACGATGTTTGGATAAAAGAGGAGTGTGCACGCGGGCACGAAGGAGAATGATCAACTTCCATCGCGGTGGAAGTACCCCAGGTCACAAACCTGTAGGTTTCACCATTGGGGAGCGGTTACCAGCCAATGTGGACGTGCTGCAGCCAAGGTGGATCAAGGGAAAAGATTGAAATAAGATGATAGAAATCCAAACAAGGAGCTTTCGAGAAAATGACCCAAAACAGCGACAAAACGAACTGAGGATTCCATTCAACAATGAATATCTCATATCTTGAAAGATTAAGATCAATTTGACTCTCCAAATCAGCTTATCAGAATGATTTTTTTCAACGTTGATTCAAAGTCCTATATGAATGCATGCTGGGTTTAAAGGAAAAAGTAAAACAAATGAAAATATAAGATAATCAAGGATAATATTGTTAAGCTGTCCAGACTGGGTCAAGAAATTGATTTCGCGAGCTGATACTAAGCCGAAGCCCGTTTATCCACGCACCAACTCGTAAAAGGGAACCATCGTCCCCAGTCTCGGACGGCTCAACGGCCTATCCGTATGACTAAGACTCCTCTGGAATCATCATTGTTTTTGATGGAGGGGAACTCAAATTCCAGATTTACCAAAGCCACAAGGTCCTTGATATAATCTAATAGCGTATGTAACATATAGTAAGAATGCATACAGGAACATGGTGATAGCAATGAGCATGAGGGAACTGGGAGATGAGATGCAAACACCGTGGGACTTGGATGATGATGTCCAGTCGGTGGGACCAAGAGCTTCTTCCTGCGCTCAAAGATTCATCAGCCAAGATATAAAAGATAACAAGCAATGAATAAGGCATTTAAGCATAGCAAGTATAGCATGAATCAAAGCATCAATAGCAATCACAACATAGTCATCAAAACAACCAAAGCTTGGTGTGGATAGCATTCAAGCATGTATTAGCAAGGCGAAGCATGTTTAGCATGAATAGCATAAGTTAAATCATAGCATTGCAAAGCATCATTGTTTGTTGTTTTGTCATGAGGATGACAATCTTGGCATGTGAGATTGGATGATCAGGATCAAGTAATGCCCAGTGACAGAGAGATGATAATCAGGAGTGTCCATACTGACGAATCATGATGATATTGGGAAGAATCAAGAGATTGATAGCGGTGAATGGAGATGACTCATCCTGTGCTCTTGGTCCTATGAGAGTTGTTGTTCCTGCAAAAGCACCATCAGCAAAACACAATGCATTTTTTTTTGATTTTGAAATATGTAAATTTTTATGGGTTTTGGAAAAGATATTCAAATTTTTATGGATTTTTGGAAAATATTTGAAAATTTTTTTGTGGATTTTTTAAAAGCATTCAATTTTTTTTGGGATCTTAGTTTAGGAAATATTCAACCCTTTTTTTTTGGGGATTTTGGTTTAGACTTTGTCAATGCAGCATCAAAGGGTGTTTTTGAACCACTGGCTAGAGGTCCTTGTTCCTTCCCCTTTCGCTAAAAACTGCCCAAAGCTGAGCGTGCATTGAAGGTGGCGTCCTACGACCGGCTGTCCATGGTTAACGGTGCCCCTACCAAGGCCATACCCGAGAAACATTCGGTCTTAGAGGGAGAAGAGAAGAATAATTGGAGATAAGCTTTATGCAAGATAGGAGATGTCAGGACTTGAATTCCTTCCAAGATATTTCCCCTCAAAGAGGTAGTCTGTTGTGCCGGAGCTTTGTGCCTTTGATTTTTAGACCCTTGACATGCATACGACCAGGGTTTTCCCTGCAGGGACTTTGCCACTCTTGACATGCCATAATTCATAATTTTGCATTTATCAAAATCCGATTTGATTTCCATAATAGCCCTTTTGGCTAGATGTATCATGAAATTCATATTGATTTTAGGTCAAGACTGCCCCTATTTGAGACTTCTCTCGTATTGGGGATTACCGAAGTTGTCATCTTATCCGTCAACCTCTTGCCCCTGCATTCGGCCGAGTAAAGAAGAGAAAAAACTTTCAGATATACTCATGGCATGGCCAAAGTAGGGACGATGTTTATCTAAGGGGCCGTCCAAGGACGCCGTGAAGTGTGTGCGATGCCCAGCTAAGGGTTGCTCTTAACAAGCAGGGAAAGAACATCATACTCCCAACGCGGGGTTCTTTTAACCAAAGGTGCTGTAAAAGCAAGCCTAAAGACTCTTTTGTGAGATTTAATTAAATAAAAGCCTAAGATAAAGGTCTAAAACACCACTTTTAATCTTGTTAAGAAGCACTTCATTTTGAAAATCATGATATCATAAAAATGCGTACTTACGCCAATATATTACCTTGCAACCTTTGTTGAAGCAGCTACCAGAAACGAGGTTGATCAACATGGGATAGTCCTCTTAGGTAGATAAAAGGATTGGAAGCAAAGGTTTGAAGTGGCTTAACAAGAGGGAGTGGTGCCAAGACCAGACTCAGACGAATAAAGAGAAAAGGAAGAGAGGCAAGGGCTAGAACTCCCTCACTAAGGCGCGGAGACCCTGATCACATGGAACCGTCTACAGAAGGAGAGGAGAATTAGAAGGAGGAGTGAGGACTAAAGCCTCGGAAGCAGTGGGAGAAAGGGCAGATGCCCAAAGCAGTGGATGTGGAAGAAGTTGGGTCGGACCCGAGATCAGGAGGAATCAGAAGAAGAATTTGATAGATGGAAAGAGGCAGATCCGGAGGGTCCGGAGGTAGAGGAGGAGAATCATGGGGGGAAGAAGAATCCGAAGGCTCCGGAGAGATAAAATATTGAGGGACGCGGTGCCCTTGGAAAAAATAGGGAAAAAGATGATGAAAAAGGAAGAAGAGGACAAAGGACGTGATATCCCGGAGGAGTAGGAAGATGAAACGGAGGAAAGATGGAGGGTCCGGAGGTTTCGGAGGAAGAAGATGCCGAGGGACGCGATGCCCAGAGAAGAGTGGATGAAAAGGGTCAGGAGGGTCCGGAGGTTCCGGAGGGAAATATCGAGGGGCGTGGTGCCCTTGGAATGGAAAAAGATGATAGAAAAGGAAGAAAAGAATGAAGGACATGATGTCCCGGAGAAGCAGGAAGATGAATTGGAGGAAAGATGGAAGGTCCAGAAGTTCCGGGGGTAGAAAATGGAAAGGGGCGTCATGCCCAAGGGATTGAGAGAGGGGTGAAGGATCTGGAGGTTCTGGGGGAAGAAGATAGAAAAGGGCGCGATGCCCTGGGAGAAAGTCCGGAGGTTCCGGAGGAAGAAGATACCATGGGACGCGATGCCCAGTGAGGACGAGAGAGAAATTTGGGGAGTCCGGATGCAATGGTTGGAAAGGGGTGCGATGCCCTGAGGAAAGATTGGAGGGGGTACAATGCCCGGGAAGTGTAAGGGGACATGGAGATAGAGGCGGAAGATATAGGAAATGTGGGGGATCCGGAGGTTCTAGAAGGCGGGTAAGACACGGGTTTGGAAACCCGGGAAGAAAAAAGTGCATGTGGATGCAATAGAATGGATGCGATGAATGCATGGATGCAACAGAATGCATGAGATGCAAAGAATATGAAGAACATGAAGGGGGAGAGGATGCGATCCTCCTCCTTACCCCTGGAGTGGCCCATGAAGAATCGATGATAGATGAGAATGTGGATGGCGTTGAATAGAAGGTGGATAAAATAGTAGAAGGCCCCTTAGCACCAAGATAACTGCCCCTCCATGGCAGTGAAAGTGTATAGCCAATTGGCCCAATGGATAAAGTACAAGCCCATGATGAAGCTTCAATGGTAAATGACAACTCCCTTGAAGAGTGAAAAGTAATGGTGTAAGAGAGTTGAAGAATTGGGATAGGAAGCATCGTGTTGCCCAGGGGTTGTGGCGTATAGGGAGTGTTGAACAAAATGGTCATTTGCCCCTTGTATGGAAGAAAAGGTTCAAGATTTGAAAGTTGGAACAAGGGGTGCCCTACTCGGCCCTTACACAGCATCAAGGTTTGACATTCTCTCTTGGCGAGCAGTGGCAGGGACTTAGTCTCTTCGACCATGCTTGGCATAATAACCCGGATTGGCATCCGGCAAATAAATTCTTGCATCTTGAACAGCACGGCCACGGCCACATCTTTCTTTCCCGGTTCTTGATCATCTCCGGCACAAGTACTTACAGAAGGACACCCGTTCTGAGTAGTAAAGGGGGGTGAAGCAGAGGCAGAAGGTTCCATGGATGGTGGGGGTATAATGGAAGGTGTTGGAGAAAGGATGAGTGGAAATGGAGTGCAAAAAGGGGTGGATCTTGCTCAGGATTAGCCATGGGTGAAGATGGAGGGTTAAGTGGTGGAATAGAGGTGGCTAGGTTACGGGTTAAAGGTATAATGGAGGGCCGAGGTGGCGGTAATGGGAGGTTAATTGAGGAAGGTTCGGTGGTGGGTTTACTGGAGGTCGGTGTTGTGGAGGTTGATGGTGGAGTTGACGGAAGTTTGGTGGAAGGCTCGACGGAGGCTGGTGTTATGAATGTTGATGGCATAGTGGGAGGTATAAAAGAAGGGGGTTTAGTGCGGAGGAAATGCCGCATGTGGCGAATGGTGTTAGGGATAGAAGGTGACTCATGATGTGTCGTTGTGGGTGATCGAAGTATCGACCCATCATCGTAACACCAGTAAGTCTTAGAAACGGGGGTTGGATTGGGGATGCTGGCTTCATCCTGAGCAAGGGGTTCATCAAGTGGTAGCGAAGGGAGAGGGAAGCGAAGGAAACTCGAAAGGGGTGCTTGCAGAGCTTCGTCGTATGCCGCCTCAAATTCTTCAATTGGCGATTCTTCATTAGCAGGTTCAAGTGGACACCGTAGTGAAGGCGTGTATGTGGGTGGTGGAATGTAATGGTATTGTGTTTGTGGGGAATGCAAGTGTGAATGCGTAGGCGGAGGCGGAGGGCCACATGAACGAACGGGGTGAATGGGTGGAGGATGGATAGCGTCCACTTGAACGTTGAAACCCGTCGTCTCTTGCTTGCTCGTACTGTCGACGCCGTAGCCGTCTCTCCTATCCTTCCAATCTTTCTCCATCTTTGTAATGTCATTCAGAGCGGCGTGGAGGGGATTGACTGGGGTAGAAGGAGCGGGCCGTGGGCTCGTAACCCTCTTTAATTGTTCCTCCAACGAAGTGACTTTGTCGAGAAGCGTTTGTTGGAGGGGTGTGACCTGAGTAACAGAGAGTTGGCAGGGCCTTGAAGAAGGGGCCTCATAAAAAGGCCGTGGAGGGGGCGTGACGAGCTGACCCAAATGAGGACCCGGCCGGACCAGGTTGGAAGGAACAGATGGGCCTTGGGGCCGTGAATAGGGAGGAATAGAAAGAGGCGGGTGATGGGCCACCCGAATAGGAGTAGGCGTGGATGAAGGAGGTGGATGATGGGCCATCCGTGGGGGAATAGAAGGAGGATGAGGGGAATGAGATGTACCCTCGAAAATAGCATTAAGGGTTTGGAGTTGTTGTTGAGGGGTGAGATGATCCAATGCACGAATGATTTGGGAGACCTTCTCGTCGTTGGGAGGAGGCGGTCCCGAGGGAATAGTGGCGCGTGATTGAGGCGAGGGACCATGAGATTGGACATTGCCCATGGGTCTGGCAACACCATAAGAATGAGGACGTGGTCCATTGAAAATATTGTGAGGATTATGATGAACATGTTGAGATTGAGGAGTATAGGATGTGCTAGGTTGTGCATCCTCATGAACATAATTTGGATTAGACATGTTATTTTGTCTACCAAGGTAAGCCATTATGCAATCAAAGTTCAAGCAAAATAATTTGCAAAGAAGCACACAAGTTGGAATGGTTACCGTTGATTTTTATCTTTATTTGAACCTTGGTGAGTTAATGACTTTATGCAAATTGATGTGATCACTCAAGGGAGGAACCTAGTTTCAATATAAGTTCACTTCGATGCCAACTAGGAACACTCTCTCACCATGCATAGGCCAACTAAACCCGGGACTTCAAAGTTACAACCTACCCAGCGTCCGTGAGGGAATCCACGGGTGCGGGGACTTATGGAGGCTTGGTTTAGGAATTTCCGGTCCAATGAGACGGAATGCTCAAAGGAGGGTCCTTCCTTCACCAAGAGGGGTGTAAGATCTCCTAACAATGTGGGGAGAGGAGGTCTCCCAAACCAATGCAAATGGATGAATGCAAGCAGTACTATGAAACGATAACAACACAGAATAAAATGACGACCTGGGAAAGGTCGCTATATCAATAAATAGCGTCTGAGCCTCAGTCGCTAGTCATTGTGAACAGTGCAACCAGAATAAAAATGACGCCTTAAGGTGAGGCGCTTTCTATAGAATGGACGCCTGGGAGCAGGGGCATCAAATGGCAGTAATGAACATGAATAAACAATGATAATACAAATGACGCCTTAGAGTAAGGCGCTATTCAGGTGAAAAATGCCTTGATGTGAGGCGTTATACTTGAAAATGACGCCTCTGTGAGGGGCGTTAATTCCTTCTGTCTCCAGAAACAGTCCAACGGCCAGAAATCTCAAACAGGGATAATACCAATAGGAAGGAATGACACTCACAATCAAAATATCATGGCAATCAATAAAAGCATGAAAGGGGATATAGCATGCTCATCTCTTTTTTTTTTAAAGGATGGAATTTCTAAAAAAAATCTATCAAACTAACCAATCACATGGGGAGAGTGGTGCGTGGAGCACAAAAGGAGGTGCACCGTGGGTGCAGAAGGGGAGATGACACACGTGGGTGCCCAAGAGGAAGGGTAATCAAAAGAAAAATAAAAGGGGTCCCACCGTGATCGCCAATTTGTAGATTCTAAGAAAATCCACTTAGAACAATTAAAAAAAATAAAAATAAGCATGCACGAGGTGCTAATAAGGAGAGTGATCGCCAGAGACGCGAGGGCCTCAAAGGATATAAACAATAATAATCAAGGGAGGATTGCGAATATAAACACCTCAAATGCGGGGAGATTGTGAGTGCTCCTTTCTCTTCCGATCGGCCGGCCGATGAAGTGAGTTATTCTTGTTGATTACCTGTCTGTGCGTTGGGTTTTTATATGCATTCGGGAGAAAGACTCGATGGGATGAAGCTTTGTACGCAGAGCTTTCTCCTTCAGCCAAGCAATCAGCAGCACCTCCCTGTAAAAAAAGGAAATCTCCTCCTTTCGACAGAGCCGCAGGTCTCTATTTATAGGGGAAAATGGAGTTTAAGTCCAACAACAATTGGGATAACTTAGTTTTAGCAAGAGATAAACATTGGAAAGAGTCCCTCCTGTCATGGAAAGCCATTCCGAAGTTAAAAGGGGCCCAAAACGAGGAAAGAAGGCGGTTCTGGGAAAATTTGGAATTCAACAAAAAAAGACGACCTGGAGCCGGTCGCTTCTTAAAATGACGCCCGCGGAGGAAACGTCATTTTAAAAATTGACGACTTGCAAAGGGGCGTTATTTATAATTTAACACAAATCCCGGTCGGACCCAAACTCTCAAAATATAGCAATAAAAAAAATGACCGGCTTGGGGGCGTTAATTGAAAATAACGCCTTGCACAGGGGCGTTAATCAAAATGATAAAAAGCCAAAAAGAATGGACGACCGGGGATTCGGGCGTCAATTTAATTGACGTCCGATTCAAGGTCGTTAATTCAAAATAGGGCCATTTTTTATTTCTCAATATTATTTTTCTATTTTTTAGGTGGAGGTGCATCTCAATGTGTTGATTCCAATTACTATTTTTTTCGTATTTTTCTGACACCAGGAAGACCACCAAATCACCTCTGGAAGAGGGTTTAAAAATAATATTAAAATATTCAAATTAAAAATGACGCCCTTGCATATGTCGTTATTTCCATTTTTTTTAATTTTTATTTTATTAAAAATCAAAATAACGTCCCTTGTTAAGTCGTTAATTCATAAAAAATTCCGAAAAATCCTCAGAAAAATCTAAAAAAATTGGAAAAAATGAGAAAAGGGAGGGAAAAGGGAGAAATCCAAGAAAAGTGAGAAAAACCACTCAAACAAAGTTATTTTGAGGGTCAAATTGGGGTATTACAAGGTAATATGAGATGTACTCACGGTAACGTCAATTTTGGCGTGTCTACAACACCCACATGTCAAGTCAGAAACATGAGTGGTCCATATTCGGGTGTAACGGCCCTCCCCCATTCGTCATTGGTCTTGTACATGAAGGATACACATTTGGTTGCCCTGGGCCCCCAATACTTGCCACATTCAAGCATGATAGTTTCACCTACGGATGTCCCGGTCCTCCTAGGTCCCTCAAGGTTTACATAGCCGCATTGCATGATAGATCCACTTATGGTTGCCCCGGTCCACCTTTGCATACCATACACTTCCCACCCGAACCACACCGTAACTCATGGCATAAGCATTCAAGCAAGCATCCAACAACGGGCGGTGAGGTTCATATTGAGCGGGCAAAAGCTCGGGAGTGCCACTTGGGATTCCAAGTAGGCAACCTAGCGATGGTGACAATGGAGTGACTCTACCTTAGGGTCACCTCCAAATCAAGGGCAAGAGGACTTGGACCTTCCCAAGTTCCTAGTAGCTTTGGCAAACCAGCTTACGGTTTGGACTTCCCGCTGGATTTTAGGATACACCCCACTTTTCGCGCGGCGGATCTAGCACCCTCTAAGGGCACCGCGGTGGAACCCAGTGAGCACCTTGAGCCTACCCCCACCTTTGAGAGTGATACCCTCGGAGAGCCTCCATATATCAGCCCGAGAGTCCGATGTGTGCACATGGAGGTAATACCAGGCAAGCATGGTACCATCGCCAGTAAGAGGGTGTGCCCGAGCCACCTTGAGAGGCTGAAGAGCCGTCCCCTGACTGAGGACGTGAGGTTGAGTTTGGAGGTCGTGGCTCACTCGGAGCTGCATTGGAGGACCTCTTCCCCGGCGGACCCATACTCGACGGAGTCGAGTTCTTCGCACCCCGGGGGTATGATGGGGGCATCTCTCGCCCTTCACATTTTTTCACAGCTTTGATTGCTCGCCGACATGGTTCCATTCTGTCCGTCACACTTTTCTGAGTCAAGTCATGTAATTTTCATATTTTCTTTGAGTCATAACTATGTAAATTTCCCTTTATTTGAGTCCAGTACCTAGGTTAATGAGTCATCTACCTAAGTTAAGTGTCATAGGGTTGATTAGTTTGGTTAATGGGCCCAATTATATGGGCTAGGCCTAGGGGCGCCCCCTTCCCCCTTGGTTATTTGTCATTGGTCCAAAATGTAGGGACTTATTGTAAAATGTGGGTTCCCTATAAATTGGACCCCCATCTCCCCATTTTAGGCTAATGAATGAAGATCTATTATTATGAGTCCAGAAAATTGAGTTCATTTGGTGAGAAGCCATTAGAGAGGAGTGAGAAACTCCCCTCCCCTAGCCCCTTTCTCTCTCCTCCCCCTCCCACCTACTTTCTCTCTCTCCTCCCCTCATTCAATACTCACCACAACTTCCCACAACACCTCTTTACTTCACCCCTAGTCCCAAGGGAGAACCCACCAATCTCCAAGCCACCCTCCAACCCCCAACCACCCACTACCCTTTCCCAAGCACCCTTCCATCTCCCCAAGGCTGAAGGGGTTCAAACCCTAGGCCAAATTTGAATCTCCCTCCCTTGCTGGCTGCCCCTCACCCCTCCCCAACACCCCCTTCCTACCCTGGTTACCCTCCCCATTTCCCCTTGCTTCCCTTGGCCTTCCCACCCTCATACACACAACCCTACACCTTCATCCTATTCCCAGCTCGCAGGTAGCAGAGTACCAGCAAATTTCTGAGGCTGCCACGTCATCACCAAGAAGCTTCAGAAGGCGTACCATATACCGTTGGAAGCGTCTCCCAGTCCTCTTCTCAATGGTGGTGGTCTCGTCCCAGTCTTAGTTCATGGCTATCCAGGAGAGCCGACATCGTCGGACTGCGCATCATCCTCCTGACAGTCATCCAGAAGCAGATTGCAGAGGCTACCACGACCAGAGTTCTGAGCTTCTTGGAGCGGCGCTTGGCTGAAACATTCTCCTCCAAGTCCCCTAGCATCACCAAGAAGCATAGCGTTGTTTGAAGCCTGAAGCACAAAGTTTCGAATTTCCTACCATTAGTGCGCAGGTTAGTCTGACTGAAGATAGATCCGACCCCCTCCCACTTCTCAGGCTCTTGCGGTCATCTCCGACCTCCGAAGGCATCCCCGTAGGTCTCCGTTCGAAGAGGTTTCGACCAAAAATCCAACGACTTTGGCCTCGCCTAAATCAGAACTTGGGAACAACCGTGGTGTCCTCGCCTTCCTACTGCAGTGACACAGAAGCTACCAGAATCAGAAGCCTGCAACCCTGTTCACGCCTCTACCCCGACCGTCTTCGCCAACAAGAAAATCCTCAAAAATTCTGAAGACATCATGGGTCAACCACGGAGGTTTTTCCGCTAGTTTCGTTGCAAACGGAGTTTGGGGCAGTTCGCAGCGGCGTCAACACCGACTGTCTATCCGCTGTTCTAGAGGGCTGGCAGAATCGACAATCTTTGTCCACTTCGGCTTCTAGCATAGTTTCCCCCACCCCGCCTGGCCGGCTGACCGCCCCTCCCTACGTGGAGGTACATTTTGGTTGTAAAAAATAATCCCCACCCCTAGTCCAACCCCCTTGCAAGGGGCGTAGTGCATGTAAACTAAAATTTCAGGTTGGAGCTTCATCGGCGTGGCGTGCGGGTAAGCCCACTCTTCCTCGCTCGCCCTCGTCTCCGGCCGGGATCGGTGTCTTCACACCGATCAGATGAGCTTCGGTTACCCTTTTGATGGTTTCTTTCCATTCCTGGTTTAGTATTGCCGCTAGTGCCGTCGGACGGTAAGTGAGTGCCCAATCCCGAATTACTATTGTGTGAGTGACTACTGCGGGCGAGTTGTGAGAGAGCCATTACCTCCCACGCCCTCGGCGTGCTGGCCGCCCCCGAGAGTGGGCATCCTAGGACCCTTAGGGGTTCAACCTTAAGCTAGCCAATCCCCAGAGCCGCGAGGTCCCGTCTCGGACCCTCAACACCATCACCAAGTTGCCTACGGGCACTAATGTGCGCTTAGCGGGAGAGTCCGCTCGAGTGAAGTTACCGGTCCGTGAATCTTGTTTGCTTGCTAGGTCTGAGGGATTGATAGATTAGTTGCTGCATTCCTAAGACTTCATCAAACATCCTAGGCCGTGTCACATCAGTTGACCACCCTCAATGGCAGCAGATAATTGAGGGGCGAACCCCTGGACAATGGCCCTGGGGGGGTCCTCTAGAAGGCCCTGAGGAAGGGAGTCCTCACGGAGCTGAGAGAAGTCGTAAGACGACATGGCAGAATCAAACAGTGGATTGAGGTAGGAGATGAAAGAGGGATTGCCCCTAGGAGAAGAACCTATGAACGGAAAACAACTCCACATGCAACGTGGTACCTAACATGAAGATGACAACAACAAACAAAAAGCACACATAATGTGATGACTAATAAGATGCACAAACAAGAGAGGAGATAAGGGGCAACCAAGGTCAATCAAGTTACAATGATGCACGGAAAATTTTAATTTGTTTCCCCTTTTTGAACCTTAGTGACTTGAATTAAATTAATGTTCTCTCCAAAATAGGATTCCTAATAGGGGTGGATTGGGGACTTGGCTGACTCTATATGTGAACTTTCTCTCTCGTATGCAACTTAGACACGGGGTGGCAACGGTACAACCTGCCCAACGTCAGTGTGGGAATCCACTGCTCATGGGGGCTTACGGAGGTCCCGGATAGGATCACATAGTCGACTCCAAGGAATATGGAGGTGAGAGGATCTCCTACCAAGGTAGGTATGCAACTACTATGATAAAATGTATAATCCTATGTGCACCGGAGTGCATGCAAATTCTAGCCTAAAACTAACATGCAACGATCAAATAATGATATAAATGTGGTGACAATAATACAAACAAGAATGATGACCAGGGGGAGATAAACAACACCCAAAATAAGTAGCACAATGATGAATAATGAAGCACAAGCGTAAACCTCGGGGTGCACTGTAATAAAATAGCGGTCTGTTTGGAGACCACACAGGGAGAGAGACGGTCCTGGGAGGACCGCAATAATACAGGAGACAGTAAAAGAACAAGATGCAGAGACTAGACTGAATAGCAACAGGAATCACCAAACGTGTACCTTAGTGAAGTATGTGGAATGATGAATGGCCATAACCTGCATGAAAACGGCCCTGACAGGACCACAAAGAACCAGAAGACATGAAATAGCAAGAGACAGAAACTCAACTGAGACGGACGTACCTGCGAACGGAGAGGGCGGTCTATCGACCGACCGTTGGCTTGCTGAAACGGTCCACAGGAGACCGCAAACCAATCAGAGAGCAGAAAACGACAGAAAATGAAATAGAAAACCTGAGAAGATTTAAAAATGAACGAAACCAACACCAAGAAGTAGGTCAACAATGTCAAAACATGATGGGCATAAGGGGTCCCACCGTGATCGCCAAAAAAGGATCTAGATACAGATATTTTCTAATCTTCCCAAAGTGAGGGTGTGTGGGTGTGAATGAATATAACTAATGTGGCATCAAATGGAACATGGAAGGACACGACTAATGCAATGAAATCAATCACCCACGCACACTACCAGATCATGATCCCCACCAAGGTAAACGGTGCAAGGAAGGACACACCACGTACCTTGGAAAAGGGAGATGGATGAAGACACTCGCCAAACTGGGACAGCGCTGGTGCAGGACGAAGACGGACTTGTGATGACCGCTGAATAGTGAAGACGACCGGACGATAGGCCGCTACTAGCGCTGAAGTAGAACACGGGAAGAAGACATGGGCACAGGACTTGGACGGTCTTTGATCGGCCGCAAACAGTGGAGAGATGGCCTGCGGAGGGCCACTTCTTCTAGTAGATGATCGGAAGTAGACCGCAAGAGCTTCCAGAACCCGAGCCGGGGAACTCAATCCTCCACCCCTTCCGACCGGCCAGGAGGGATGGGCCTCGCATTGAAACACCTGCTGACCTGCAAGACCACACAAATGACAAAAGAAGATGACCCAAATTAGTTTATGGAAGTGCAATATCTATAAGCATGAACTATAAATGAAGCACATAACTAGAAGGGTGAATACCTGGGGGTTTTGGTTTTTTTAACCCCTATGGGGCGAGGAAAACAGTAGGAGGATATAAAGATGCTAAGATGCCAGTGAAAATCGTGAAGAGAACGAAGAGGAATGGAGGTGAAATGACTTAACGAGACTGAAAAAGGACTTAAATGACGACATAAAAAATATGACGAAACCGGTTACTCCCTGGACCGAAGGCTTAGAGGACGTAGAAATCCTTTCTCCCTGACTGGATTTCACTCTAGAAGGCGGAAACACTTCGACGTGAACTCCGGAATCTCCCCCCCTCGCGGCCATGAGCCAAGGGTTCTATTTATAGACCCTTGAAACCTTAGCTCGAATGGAGGGCTTTTGGGCGGGAATCAGGCCTGGATTATTTTGAATAAAACAGATATAATACTCCCAACTTTTATCAGGATCAAACGGCGCCCTATTTGGCTGAGAATCCACGGATAAATCCATGGATGAAGCAACAGGTTTGACCATGGATAGAGAGAGAAACCACCCATCGACGCAGGAATCTCGGCTGATAAACACGGTCCAACGATAGATCGCTAGAGACACTTAGCGGTCTATCATTTGACCACTATCCTCCTGGCCGTTGAAGAGAATAAAAAGTAAATAAATATGCTCATTTATCCTCAATGACCAAGTCAAACACAAAAAATGGTCTTCCAATAGACCGCCACCTTTATGGAACGGTCTAGCGTGAGACCGTTATATAAACAATAGGTCGACGCAGAAAAAGATAGGTCGACGTAGGGATGGGTCAGGTCAACGCAAGAAAGAGCCAGGTCGACGCAGGTTCAAACAAACGGTCATCCAATAGACCACCTCATTCCAGAAATGGTCTATCGTGAGACCGTTATTAAGGTGGTCGTTTGAAGAGAATAAATAAGAAACCAGTATGCATACTCAGCCCAAAGACCTAGTCAAACCAAATTCCACTAAGCCCAAACTCGAGAAAACACGGGAGCAAGCCCAAACCAGGGGGAAAATGCCATAAAATAGGCCCAAAAAACCATCTAAAAATGGCCTAATGAATAATAGACAACTCGGGGCATTATAAATAAAGGTAAGAAAAGAACCCAACTCAAAGGTATAAAACGGGTGTCAACAATGTTTCCTTGACCGGAGGCGAAGGTGGAGACACAGGTGGATACACGGAGGCAGAAGGCTGACCATGGATGGTGGTAGGTTGACTCATGGAGGGTTGATATGCAGAAGTGTACGGATATGTAGGAGAGGAAGGCTGAGAGGTGGAGGGTGCATAAGCGGGAGTGGAAGGCCGACTCGTGGAGGGCGCGTAAGAGGCGGGTGTGGATGGCCGAGTGTATGCGGACATAGAAGGTGAGGAAGACTCGGGGTAAAGGGAACCTTGGAGTTGTTGGCAAATGAAGCGGGCTCGGCTATAAAGCTGTTGCCAGGAGGTAATGTCATTCAAGGCCAAGACAAAGCGATACTCGGGTCTCGCATTAGAAATGAGCATCTTGATTTGCTCTCCCTCTGGAATATGCCCCGGGACTTGTGCGGCGAGGCGACGCCAGTGATCGGCAAAGGTAGAGAACTCCTTGTCGGGCTTCATCTTCTCGTAGGCTAAATCCACAACCGAGTACTTGGGCTCAATCTGGTCTTGATACTGCTGAATGAATTTTTCTTGCACAACTTGAAAATTCACAACCTGATCTTGCGGGAGGGAAAAGAACCAATCCCGAGCCGGGCCTTCTAATGACAGGCCAAATAGATAGGCCATCAAGCATTGGTCATGCCAAAATTGGGCCGACTCATAAAGAAACTCCTTTAAGTGCACATATGGGTCACCGGTTCCACCATAATGGCGATATGCAGGGATTTGAGAAGGAGGTGGATGCCGGAGATTTTGGAATGTAAAAGGAACACTCAAGGAGGACTTAGGATCAATTCGGCATTGTAGTTCATCAAGATGGCGTTTGGTTTGAGCAATCATCTCCTGGGTAGGGAGTGATCGAGAAGAAAGTGGGCCAGTTTGAGCGAGAAGTTATGAAATTAGACCAGGAGTGGGATAATGGGCCGGATAAGAAGATCTGGGTCGAGAAGAAGAGTAAGAGCCCAATCCAGAAGTGGAAGCATACATGGGCTTGGAAGGGACATGAGTATATGGGCCCATTGGACCAGCGGCGTGAGGAGAAGAAGAATGAGGCTCATTAAAAGGAGAAGGCCCATTAACGTCAGAAGAAGGCCCATTAAGAGAAGAAGGCCAATTAAGGTGATTTGCAATGAGTCTTTGGGCCTGGGCCGGGTCTATTTGACGAACAAGGCCTAATAGATGGGCCATGAGATTGGCCTGTTCCTCAGAAGGGTCAGAGGGACCACGGGAAGATGGGGCCGCGTGGGAAGAGGATTCCACGTAGGAGTAGGAAGAAAATTGAGAAGAAGAAGGGTACAAGGGATTAAAGCGGTGCTCTATAAGGGAAAATAGAGACGTAATACAAGAAAATAAAGGGAATACAGCCAGGGAAGTAGGGGCGTAATGGCCAGAAAAGAGCAGGGCTGACCTACTAATGCAAGGAACAAGGCAAAATTGACCTAGGACAATGGAACTAGACAATGGACATAACAAATGGGCTAAACTAAATGGGCCTATCAACAAAAGAATATATGGATGATGGGGGAATGCAGCACAAAACACCACAAATGGGCCTGGACAATCCCAAACAACACAAACAATATAAATGTGAGAGTTTCACCTAAGCCAAACAAGTTAATATGATACAAAATTTTTAAGAGTTTTAGTGGACCTTTTAATGTTTTGAATTGAGAATAATTCCCTCAAGATAGGAATCATATGGGAATAAGGTCCAAACTTTGGGTTGACTAAGGTTAACTCCCTCACATGTATGCAAATGCAAAACCTAGGGGTGGAAAGGTACAATCGGCTCCGCGTCCGTGTGGGAATCCATGGCTTACGGAGACTTACGGAGGTCCCAGATAAGATCACCTAGTCGACTCCAAGGAATATGGAGGCGAGAGGATCACTTACCAAGGTAGGAATGTAACTACAAAATGCAATGCATGGCCCTATGTGCGCCGGAGTGCATGCAGAATTCTAACATAAAACTAAAAAATGAAGGCAAGATTAAATTATGAAAACACAAAAATATGGATGCAAATGATATATGAAAATGAAGACAATATGAAGGAGAACAAGATAGGACCGGAAAATGGCACAAACAGACCCTGGAAAGAAATTTAAATCCTTAATGAACAACGTACCTGAGACTCTGCGTGTAGATTTCCAGCATAAAACTCAAAAATTAAGAAAATTTTAAATTTTGAAAACACCACAAAATGAATGCAAATAATATATGAAAATGAAGAGAATATAAAGGTCTACAATATAGGACCATAAAAAACTCAATCAGACCCGGGAAGGCATATTAAAACCTCAACAAATGACGCTCCTGTGAGTCTATCCCTGGGTCTGCACGTAGATTTCTTACAGAAAACTTAAAATCCAAGACACAATTAAATTATCAAAACCAAACAGAATGAGGGAAAATGATATATGAAATGAAAGACAATACAAAGGACAACACAATGGGACCAAAAATAGAGCGATCAGACCTCGGGAGGTGAATTAAATCGCCGAAGAAAGACGCGCCTGAGAGCCTGCCGCAAGGTTTGCCAGAATTAGAAAGTGGTTCCCTGGGAAACTGCGTTCTCATAGAAGTGGTTGCCTGGCAACCGCATTCTGATCCCAGAACCGTAGAAATGTAGAAAACCCAAGAAAATGCAATGCAAACAATGACAAACACACACTAAAGTTGCAGAAGAACAATACTAATGTGATGAGCACTAGGTGTCCCACCGTGATCGCCAAAAAATAAGAGTCGTAGATAGTTTATCTACCCTCCCCAAACTAAGCAAATAATATGCATAGGCATGAAAGCATGACCAAGGGGAAAGGGGGCGATAAGAAATAAGAAAATGTACCGTGATCGCCACCAAGGGATGACGACGCCAAAGGGGTTTAGGAAGAAGATGCAACTGCACCACATACCTTGGAAAGTAAGGATGAAGACATGATCGCACTTGAGAAATGGGTGCGGGAAACGATGTGGATCAAACCTCCTCACCTTCCAGTTGGCTAGAAGAAGAGGGCCTCATGTTCTATTCATGCCCTCCTGCAAAACAAAGACAAAGATAAGAGGAAAAACCCATTAGAACATGTAAGTGTAGCATCTATCCCGAGTGCATAAATCAACATGAAAGATTGAGGGAGAATGCACCGGGGGGAGGTTTTTAACCCCTGTGGAAGGGTGCAAAAGATAGGTGTGTGTGTTTTGATGATGTATGAATAAAGAGATTGAAATAACACGCAGTAGAACTGTAGAAAACAGAGATGCAAAACAAGGAAAAGTGCAGCAGAAGTGCAGAAAACTAGAATTGTGATAAAACTGAGCAAGTAGACGCGAAGAACTAAGAATAGGAACGAGGAAAAAGAGCCCGAGTGACGGAAAATGAAGCTAATACTTCCCTAAGTAGGTTGGGGTCGAAGAGAAGAGTTGACGATGCAGCATGGCTTCGTCCCGAACCGAAGAAGCACCCCCTCTCGCGCATTACGAATTGGGTGCTTTATATAGAAACCCAGGAAACCCTAGAGTTGAAATCCGAGATAAACACCCAAATTTGGGGATTTAGATGGATTAACCTCAAGATAATAGTGGGGATAATACCACAGAAGAGATAAAACTTGAGCTGGAGGCCTATCCTCCTCGAAATTGGTGCAAACAAGGACTCCGAAGAGTCATCGGGTGAAGAAATCAGAGCCACGGGTGTACAGGACTCTGCTCCGTGAACGCGGTTGGTCGACCAACTGCGTCTTCATGAACGCGGTTATGCCGGAACCGCGGCTTGGAAGGAGCCAACTAGAGTTGAAGCAGGAGGCCCACGGAGTCGACACATCCCTCGGAGAGAAGATTTGAGAATGCGGTTTGTTTGAAACCGCGGCCATATGGGCGCGGTTTCACTCAAACCGCGGAAGTAGCATTATTTAAGTAATATAATAAAAAAATAAAAAAAATTTAAATGGGTGAATGCGGTCTCCATGGGACCGCTTTCTCATGAACGCGGTGTGATGGGAGACCGTGTTCTGGGCAAAATTAGTAAAATAAATAAAATAAATGAAAATAAAAAATGGTGAACGCGGTCTCACGAAGACTGTGTTCTCATGAACGTGGTCAACAGACCTGCAGGGTCGCGTCGGATGTCCGTTTGGCCCTCCGAACTGCACGAATCGGACCCGAATGTAATACCCCGATTTCTTTTAGAAATTAATTAGAAATTTATTTAAAATTAATTAAAAATTAATTAGAATAATTCCTTAATAAATAGAATGAGTTATATTTCGACCATTTTATAAAAATCCAGAAAAAGTATATTCTTGTAGAGGATAACACGTTTAGCAAACTTGTCTTCTGTGGTCAACCCAAATAAAATCTGTAAGTTGGCCGAATTAGTGGATTAAGCCCAAATTGAACACTTAGTTAACCATACCTTGAAACGTCAAATTCGAGCCCAATACTCCATCAAATGAGTCCAAATCGGTGGCAAATGAAAAGCCAGGATGAGAGGATCATTTATCCTCTCTTAATCTCTCGAAACCCTAACCCTAGGAGATGCAATCGGTGGAGTTTTGGCGCGTCAACAATTTTGGCGATGTTCACATTGACTCGACTTGCGTGGACGAATACTCCGCGCATAGAAGCCTCCAGAAGTTGTGTAACCTATTAAAATGAAGCTCTCTAACCCTAGAATTGTTTAGAACCAGCGGCGGCTGCAGAGGAGTTAGATCGAGGGAGATCTCCAGCGATTAGTGGCTGCATGTATCATCGCCTTTGGGTTTCTTTCTCCTTCCTTCTTCATCCGATTCAGGTAGGTGATAGCAAGCCAAACCCTACAAATAATATATGGTTAGAAGCAGCATCGTGTTAGCTTTTCATTGATGTAGAAAGCCCTAAATTTTATCAAGTGTTCTACGAGAATTTTAGGTTTTAGTAGAAGCATGTCACATCTAGGGTTATAATTGTTCCCTTTCGATTAAGTAGTGATTCCAGGCTGTAAACATAAAATTGATTCATGCATCTTGTATAGTTTTTTGTGCTCTTTCTTTTGATAGTAAAAGCCCCAAATTTCATGCTTTATATCGTGCGAATTTCATGTTTTAATTTAACCCTAGAAACCTCGCCGGAGTCGGGCAAGGCGAGAGGGGTAGCGACCTGTTTGGACATGTGTGGCCACACGATAGACCGCACATCCCAGACAGGTGACCCTCTATTGACCGTTTATAGCTTTCTATATCTGTTCGTGTCCCTGGAACGTGCGACCTATCCCTAACCTCATGTCTTTCCTGCGGCCAGTTCTAGACCGCACATCCCTCCATGCGGCACACTATCGACCGTCCATATCCAGCAGGTCTTCAGATCTGAGGGGACGTGTGCGGCCAGTCTGTGACCGTTCATTGGGATGTAAGGTCCAGAACCGACCGCACATCTGTAACAGAGCAGATTAAATTGTCATTATAGTATGTTATGTTAGTAGATTAATGGTTAATTGCATGTTAGCAACACACCTAATAAACTATAATTCATGATAGTAAATAATTCTTGCTGATCTATTTAAATTGAGCTTGATCTTGATTCATCTTTCCAATGAATGTCGAATTTTAATTGTGAATCCTTTATAATTGAATGGCTATTAGGTTTATACTTGTTATAACCTTAATCTTGAACCATTGTATTCCCTAGTTTTGATTTAGACTCAATCGAACCTCTATTATTTGAGTTAATCCGAATTGGATTAACATAGACTTGCGCGGCTATTGGTAGACCGCATATACCCTTGAACGGGCCCGTGGAGACCGTTCAACCCTAGCAGATGCCAATTTGTCTTGGCCGATTATCCTTGATCTGTCTTCGGCCAAACTCTGATTTGATCAGCCCAGTAGACTCTAGGCCGACCAGCAGACAGTGGGCTATACTCTGGTTCAGTTCCACCCTGCCTATGGTAGCCCGGGAGCCCACTTGGGCTAAATTCTAACTCATGGTTAGGCCCTGTGTTGTGCGGCCAATAATGGACCGTACATCTTACATGCGGCCCTGATTGGACCGTTCAACTCATGAGCGGCTCTGTCAGGACCACATATCCTGTCCTCGATTCTGTAACTTTCTGGCCTAGTGCAGCCCTATCCTAACCGTTCATATAGAAGGGCGGCCCGTCAGTAGCCGTTCGACCTTGACCTCCCGAGGGCTAAACCCAGCCCAGTTCCTGTTAATGCGGCCCAGTGTCGACCGCACAAGCCTTGAGCGGCCCAGTGGTGACCGCATATCATCTAGAGACTAGTTTTCCCCGTGTTTTATGGTTTTGAATCCAAGAACATGATGGTTCTTGATAATTTGAACTCCTGGACAGAAATTCTGGACAATAATTCTTCAACTTAGCCTTGGGATGTTCCGAGGTAAGTTTATACTTGATTATATTAATTGGCCATTTAACTTGATTAAAGTCTAGACAACTTGGGATCTTGGATCCAATAAATCAATGCCAACGCACCATAGGGGCCCGGTCTAGTCTCGGGGAGAGCGCCCGAAAAGTACTTGTGCCCATGGGAGTTTGTAATGACAGGGTGAGGCATTACACCGAGTGCATGACTAGCGTGATGTCTATGACAATGATCTCTTATCTCTTACTTGAATCGTGTTTGACTTGGTTACATTCTTGCTTGTTGGCCAATTTCCTGCAATTTCCTGTTATATATATTGTTCTAAAATGCAATTCTTGTAATTATCATCTTGTCATATTTTTATTCCATTCCATTCTTTAGCACTTTCTGTTATTACGTTGTTTCATTCGATCGTTATTTCTTTTCTTTCCGTTTCATATTAACATGTAATTAATTGGTTAATCACTTACACTTGCATGTTGTTACCTACTGAGCGTTCGCTCATATAGTTGTTTTCCCCCCTTTCCAGGCAGCTCAGGTGAAGATTAACAGATGAATGGGAATGGGCGAGAGTGATTACTTGGAGTGTATCTAGCTATGTCTTAGAACTGGTGTTAGTTATTGTACAGGAGTCGAGTAGAGATTATGTTTGATTATGTTTAAGTCGGTTTGTAAGATGTTTGATGGTTATTGTAATAGATTGGAGTTTCTTCTGTTCATGGCATTATGTTAACTCTTAGCTTAGCATGTTATCTTTACTAGTGTTTTCTACTGTCGGTCCCGATATTCCACGTCGAGGCGTGACAGTTTGGTGGTATCAGAGCCTAGGCTTTCTAATATCCCTAGGTTCTCTAAGTTCTAGGATCCTAAGTTATTCCGTAAGACCTATAACCTTGTTATAAGTCTAAGGACCCAACCTGGTGAGATTTGGGTAGAAGACTCGGGTTGAGTTAATAATCTCATTGCACGATTATCCATTCTTAATTGAACCTAATATAACATATTCCACGTGTAGGCTTTTGCAATGGCAGGAGAATGCGAAGAATGGAGGAACTTACAGCGCACAGTTTAAGGACTTACTCAGGCTTTGCAATAAGTGACCCAAGCAGGAGCTGCAAACCATGGCACTGGCGACCTTTATCGAAACTTTTGTGGGATGAATCCCCCATGATTCGGTGGCTCGACTGACCCTGATGAAGCCGAGCACTGGCTTGAAGAGATAGGGAGGATTTTTGAAGTAATACAATGCAGCGATCAGGAATGTGTCCTCTTGTCGACCTTTCAACTTGAACGTAATGCGAGGACATGGTGGGACGCAGGGAAGGCTACCCTTGGTGATAGACAAGTCACATGGGAAGAGTTTGAGGAATTCTTCAATGGTAAATATTTGTCTGATCGAGTACAAGAGAAGAAGGCGGCTGAGTTTGCTACTTTGAAGCAACGAAATCTATCCGTAGCTGAATATGAAGCTCAATTCTCTCGGCTATCTCGTTATGCTACTCATTTGATATCTACCGAGAAGATGAAGGCTAAGCGCTTTCTTAATGGGCTGAAGCTGCAGTATATCAACGTAGCAATACCCCGATTTCTTTTAGAAATTAATTAGAAATTTATTTAAAATTAATTAGAAATTAATTAGAATAATTCCTTAATAAATAGAATGAGTTATATTTCGACCATTTTATAAAAATCCAAAAAAATTATATTCTTGTAGAGGATAACACGTTTAGCAAACTTGTCTTATGCGGCCAATCCAAATAAAATCTGTAAGTAGGCCGAATTAGTGGATTAAGCCCAAATTGAACACTTAGTTAACCATACCTTGAAACATCAAATTCGAGCCCAATACTCCATCAAATGAGTCCAAATCGGTGGCAAATGAAAAGCCAGGATGAGAGGATCATTTATCCTCTCTTAATCTCTCGAAACCCTAACCCTAGGAGATGCAATCGGTGGAGTTTTGGCGCGTCAACAATTTTGGCGGCGTTCACATTGACTCGACTTGCGTGGACGAATACTCCGCGCATAGAAGCTTCCAGAGGGTGTGTGACCTATTAAAATGAAGCTCTCTAACCCTAGAATCGTTTAGAACCAGCGGCGGCTGCAGAGGAGTTAGATCGAGGGAGATCTTCAGCGATTAGTGGCTGCGTGTACCAACGCCTTTGGGTTTCTTTCTCCTTCCTTCTTCATCCGATTCAGGTAGGTGATAACAAGCCAAACCCTACAAATAATATATGGTTAGAAGCAGCATCGTGTTAGCTTTTCATTGATGTAGAAGGCCCTAAATTTTATCAAGTGTTCTACGAGAATTTTAGGTTTTAGTAGAAGCATGTCACATCTAGGGTTATAATTGTTCCCTTTCGATTAAGTAGTGATTCCAGGCTGTAAATATAAAATTGATTCATGCATCTTGTATAGTTTTTCGTGCTCTTTTTTTTGATAGTAAAAGTCCCAAATTCCATGCTTTATATCGTGCGAATTTCATGTTTTAATTTAACCCTAGAAACCTCGCCGGAGTCGGGCAAGGCGAGAGGGGTAGCGACCTGTTTGGACATGTGCGGCCACACGATAGACCGCACATCCCAGACAGGTGGCCCTCTATTGACCATTTATAGCTTTCTATATCTGTTCGTGTCCCTGGAATGTGCGGCCTATCCCTAACCGCATATCTTTCCTGCGGCCAGTTCCAAACCGCACATCCCTCCATGCGGCACACTACCGACCGTCCATATCCAGCAGGTCTTCGGATCTGAGGGGACGTGTGCGGCCAGTCTGTGACCATTCATTGGGATGTAAGGTCCAGAACCAACTGCATATCTGTAACAGAGCAGATTAAATTGTCATTACAGCATGTTATGTTAGTAGATTAATGGTTAATTGCATGTTAGCAACACACCTAATAAACTGTAATTCAAGACAGTAAATAATTGTAACGACCCGAGAATTCGATTACCGGGAAGGCCCAATAACCCGAGACTCGCACCGCCACCCACGAGTCTGAAGACTCAGAAGGGTTAAAAGGATGGTGTGGAGACTACACAAGTATCACAAATAATTACAGAAATTAAACACTTTATATAATTAACCAGAAAAATAAATTAACATTTTACATGATACATGGTCCACAAGATATAATTAAAAAATAACAGCAGTAGTCCACAACTAGTACAGAGACAAGAAAGAAAAGTACAACTACACGGGACATACCCCGGCTCTAACCTCTGGCACTAACACTGGGCACCTGAACCACGCTAAGCCTCAGATGCGCTCCCCTAAGGTCGCGACTCACCTGAAACACGGTGAAAAACACGCAGGGAATGAGTCTCGGAACAAGACTCAGTAGGGGTCACTCGAACCCTACCTCGTAAACGGAGAAACCGCTACGCTAGCAGTAAGCGAGTACCTCAAAAAGTGAAGTCCTGTAATCTACAAAACACTGATCTCACGGCATGAAAGCTGACGCACGTGCCACGGTGGAACGACCGGAACACCATGGTCAACACGACAAAACCCGAAGGTTGAAGTCACAAAGACTGACAGTCTATCACTCCCGACTTGACAGGAGTACCTCCCACTAGAAGCACAGTCGGTAGCGTCCCCTGACGTCTTACACCGCACCGCAGGTGAACTGCCTGACGTGGTAGCTCCTACCAAAGGCACGAACACCGCACAAGAAACCACAAACAAGTGACTAGCTGGGGTCACGCTCGTCAGCGAGGGTCCAACCGCCCCCAACCACGTGTGCACACACAGACCGCGCATCCCTGGTCATGCCCTCTGACCGGTTTTCCCCTCAGTCAAACTCTGGCTGCAAGACGTAGGGCCCGACGGAAATCGGTCCACAAACCGTCTCTAAGGGTAGCCCCTCCACCACTCCCAGGTGGGACCACACGCATGTAAGCAAGCTACGACAAGTGGAGGGTCACTACGGAATAGACTCTCAAGTCAACGGAAAACAACGTCCGCATCTGACGACGTACGGGGACCGTCCCAAGCACCAGCACCGTCGCACGGTGACCATGGTCGGAAAAGAAACGGGGTTGCAAACCACCCGAAAAACCCATGAGCCTGACAGTCTACTCTAGACGCGTCACAGGCTCTGATGGTCTAGGCCGGACCGTCACAATCACCTGACGGCCCAACACAGGGGCGTCAGACACCCAGTGCAAAACAGCGTGTAACGCACCTGCCCTGGTGCGTTACAGTCTGCGACGCACCTACCCTGGTGCGTCACAAGACAAGTGGAAAACAAACTGTGACGCGTGCCACTCGGTGCGTCATAGGCCCTAACGCACTTAGCCTGGTGCGTCACAGACTATAACGGACCTGTAGACACGCCAAAATTGACGTTTTGTCGATCAAATCTCATGTTATTATATAAATGCCCCAAGTGGACTTCAATATTCCTATAACATGAAGTTTTTCTATTTTTGTGAGTTTTTCTACATTTTTCCTGTATTTTTGTGAGTCACGACTTGATTAAGGGCGTTAATTTCAAAAGTAACGACCTGTTGTAGGGCGTTTTCAAA